>JADRCC010562517.1:0-16871 GCA_019843855.1 Hylomyscus alleni
TGCTGGCCTTCAGGGCTTCAGATATTTTCCCTCATCCAATACCAGATCAGGTTCCCCTCTCACCCCCACTCTACCCATCTTGTTCACTTTTCCTCCCTGGTCCCTCCTTACCTCCCTCCCCACTTGTGATTGCTTTCTTCTCTCTCCCAAGTGGGACTGAGGCGTCCTCACTTGGGCACTTCAACTTATTGACCTTTTTGAGTTCTGTGAATCGTATCTTGGGTATTCTGTATTTTTTTTTCTGATATCTACTTCTTAGTGAGTACATACAATGCACATCCGTTTGGGTCTGAGTTACCTCACTCAGGATGATATTTTCTAGTTCCATCCATTTGCCTGCAAAACTCAGGATGTCCTCATTCTTAATAGCTGAGTAGTATTCCATTTTGTAAAGGAACCACAGTTTCTGTCATGGCACATCTAGGTTGTTTCCAGTATCTAGCTATGACAAATAAGCCTGCTATGAACTACATTTTAAAACGAAAAGCACTCTGACTGACTGAGCTTCTGGCTAACTAAGGTTGGCAGTTCCTATAGTGTGCTATCCTTGAGATCATTCAGTTACTTTCCAGTGTTTCAAGATAGTCTTGGTTTTCCTCCTCTTGTCTAAGGGTGGCCAGAGAAGCTGGGAACTTCCCTTACCTAGAAACTCAGGTGAGTTAATGTTCAGAACCCAAATCTGCTGTGAATCATTACTCTCTCATCAAGTGGAGATGCGCACGCTGTGTACAACCCTTCTGTATGTTATTTTACTTATTTAAGAGAGATCGAAATGTTTTTAGTATCACTCGTACCATTATACAGTTTTTTTGCCCTACTCTTTCTCTAGTCTCTTTTCTGATATCTTAACTAACTCCTTTGTTCAGTATTTTTTTTTTTAATTTGGCATGCAATAGAATCATCTTTGTGCTGTGAGCCTGCCCAGCCTGGAATGAGTTAAGGGAGATAGAGAATTAGATACTGGTATATCCTGTGTTCTTTTTTTTTTCCTTCTTTTTTTTCTTCTTTTTTAAAATTAATTTATTTATTTTTTTCTTTTTAATGAACAAACAAAAACAACAAGAACAAACCCCTGTTGCCTCCCCGCTCCCCATGCCTGCCACCCCACCCTCTCCCATTTATCAGCCCTGTCATTCCCCTACACTGGGGCACAGAACCTTCACAGGGCCAAGGGCCTCTCCTCCCACTGATGACCGACTTTGCAATCCTCTACTATACACATGCTGCCAGAACAATCAGTCCCACCATGTATAGTCCTTGGTTGGTGGTTGAGTCCCTGGGAGCTCTGAGGGCATTGGTCAGTCCATATTGTTGTTTGTCCCAAGAGGCTGCAAACCCTTCAACTCCATTGGTTCTTTCTCTAACTCCTTCATTGGGGACCCTGTACTCAGTTCAATGGATGGCTGTGAGCCTCTACTTCTGTATTAGTCAGGTACTGTCAGAGCCTCTCAGGAGACAGCTCTACCAGGCTGGAGTGCCCTTCCTTCAGTGTCTGCTCCATAGTTAGTCTCTGCAACTAATCCCAACAACCACATGGTGGCTGAAAGACATCTATAATGTGATCTGATGCCCTCTTCTGGGGTGTCTGAAGACAGCTACAGTGTACCTACATATAATAAATAAATAAATCTTTAAAAAAAAAAAAAAAGACTGATAGTCTCAATACATTCTAGCTCTCCAACTATACTGAATGCTTGTTGATAACTTCTAAAAAGTCCTAAAAACTATCTTGCCCATTCTGAGGGTTAAAAACTGCTGGCTTAGGTGATTAACACCTGTAGCCTAAAGGCTGAGATTAAGTAATGCAGCCTTTGTTCTATCTCCACAGGAACTGCTTGGCTCTAACTCCCAGCCTGCTAGTTTAAGTTGCAGGGGGAAAAAAAGAGGGTCATTTTGAAAAGTTATCTTCATCTTTATTTCTATGTTCTCTCTAAAAAGTTTCCTAGGAAAGTGCTCTAAGCAGAGGGGAACAGGGCTCTCCTCTCTTTGCCCTCAGCACTTACTTATCTTTCAGAATACATGATCACGTGGTAAACAGTTCACCACACGTTTATGCATAAATTCGAATCATAAATCAAATAAATTTTTAACAGAATGTTTACATGCATATCCATTAAGAGTAATTACCTGGCTAAATATTCATTATCTATCACAAGCTTAACAGGTTTATAGAAATTTAAAAACTATCACCCTTGTGACTAAGTATTAGTGAAGTTTTTTTATAGATAAACCCAGTCAGGGTTCTGTCCTCTCACCTATAGTGAAGCATTAGTTCCCTTTTTATGGACGTTGGTTAATGGTTTTACAACCTCTTGGAATGGAATAAGTTGTAGATGTCTGCGTGTACCTCAGAAGAAATTAACTCCTGACACTGGAAGCCTGGCAGACTTCTCAATGCAGTTTTGACACTCAAAAAGACTTAATAGCATTCCTATTATAAAAGATTTTAATAATTACTAATATGATTTTATGAATTCTTATAGGATCATAATTAAGAATTAAGAAAACATCAATTTGTCTACATAGCACTGTTACAAAACAGTTCTTGATTCTTCTGCAGGTATCTGCTTAAAAGGGTGGGCTAATACTTAGTGATACATATATTTAATAATAACAGGCAAAGCATATTAATAGCAGGAATCTCTTCTAAACTGAAAATCTTCTGAGCCATGCCTAAAGAAGCAATACCATCATTAACATTAACAGTCCATGGTGGAATCGTCTCAGGAAGATCACCTACTAATTTTTAGCTTCTCCTTGATGGCTCCTGGCATCTTCGTGAGGCCTTGTCCTATCTCAACATCGTCGTATTTCTCTCATACCTTCACAGGCAACTACAATGTTTACCAAAGCTTAATGTGTGAATGGTTTGGTTTACACAAAATACTATGAAAGTTTGTTGTTCTAGTTATCTCTATCTTATGCTTTCACAGTGTAGTTATTAGGCATGTGCATCTACTTTAATTTATCGTGGTGTGCTTTTTTTGTTGTTAGAAACTTAATTTTCATTCCTCTTCATGAACTGGCATTGAAATAGCAAAAGGGTAAACGGTGTATCTATCAACTCATGATGAGCACTTCTTGGTGTGAGCCAGAGCCCTGCACTGCCTGGGGGATGCTAGCTTTGATACTTCCAACTGGGACAAGCTTTGTGTGGAAGATTGTGCATTTGAGGTGTTTACCATAAAACTCCAAATTATGCTTCCCATCAGTTGTCTGAAACTAGTTAGGATTCTGGATTTGTAAATACGAATACTGAAGACCTTACTTGATCAGTATGTAATGTCAGTTTCATGATCTGAATGACAATTTAGCAGACAGTCAAAGGAAAGTTGTTTTGTGGTTATTATCTTTATATATTTAACTGTGAGTTTTATATCAAGATTATTTATTTACCAAATATATTCCTTCTGCTAGCAACACCTAATCTTTGAAAAACTACAATACCAAAACTAACAAAAAAGGCATGACGATATATGCATGAAAACTTGTAACAATAAAAAAAAACTGTCAATAATAAAAAAATAAAAATAAAAGAACACACAAATGCCTATTGCAAAGAAAGATCAATGATTCAAATCTGATGAACCTGTAGCCAATTTTCCCTGATGATAATCTCTAGAGGTGGTTGTTAAATGTACTAGTTTGTAATTACTCAAGTGCTGTGGGACCTGGAAAATCATTGTGGAATAAGAGTCCCACATGTTTGTGGTATTTGGGCTGGTTAGGTAAACTGTGGCCTGGAACCTGCTCTCCATGTATTTCTGGAGCAGCTGCATGAGTATCTCCAGGGAGATGGACAGAACTGCAAACTGATCAGTCCCAACTAGACCTACTGCATCTGGGACTGCGGTCTGGGAGGGAGTAGATGGCACGCTGTGCTTAACAAACCCTCCAGGTAATTATGATGAACATGCTAGTTTAGGAACCACTGGCTCAGAGCATGCTCAGATGGGACTTCTGGGAATATGGGAAAATGGGATTTACTGAATTGGCAGATTCTCGGAGAAGCTTGAGTGTCCAGGGAATCCCCAAGTTGAGAGAGGAAAGAAAAGGGCAACATCCTAGTGATCTAAACAACTAAATTTCTGTGGCATTTTCTTCCCTATACATTTTTTCCCAGTAAATTATATAGCAAATATTCATTATTCCCTAAGTAAAAACGAAAGATTTTTTTTTACATATGAGTTAATTGGAGAAATAAGAAACAGCAAAATTCATTTAATTCTGCAACTGAAGAATGTCTTGATAGGACCATGAGCTCTTCACTCACTTTTACTAGGCAAGAGTGTCACAACCAATGTCTAACAGTGCACTATATTCAAGTAAATAATAAAAACTGTCTATTTCTTTGGAGATTTTTTTTCCTAAACTAAAGATTCTTAGACACCTGGGTTTTTGACTTATGCAAAGATAAAGAGATTGTTCAAGTACAGAAGTCAGGGATTACAAAAATAACACTCTTGTCAGGATGTCTGTTTTTGAGTACTAAGCACAGAGGAAGCAAAGAGCTTCATGAGACTCAGTGTGCCCAATGATTGCACAATGGGAACTTTCTTTTGAAAACTAGGTTATTTGACTATTACTTTTTAACATTCATATTAATTTTCTTTTTTAAAGAATCATAAAATGCTATTTATCTTAAAATTTAGCAATCTAAAAACTTTCTTTTATTTTCCACTTTTAGGAATTAAGTACATAGGGTGTCAACTTGGCTTTCTTGCTGGTGTTGATACCTAACTATGCTTTGCTTGCCAACACACAGAAACATCTTTACTTACTATGTTTCATGGACACACACACACCTGTCCTATATTAAATTTCAGTAATGTCTGTTTTGTCTCAGAACTCTGCACTGTATGCCAAGCTTGTCTAGTCTCACCTCAATGCCAGTTTGAACAAGAGCACTAAGTAAGTTTGTACTTTTGAAAGAGTATCTGGCATTGTAGACATAGCTCATTGGGTTAAGGAGAAAACTGAGGACATTGTGACGCTAAGTTCAGGTCCACCTATGAGCAAGTATACTCTTGCACAAGCATAAATCATACATTCACCCAACATATGTACACAATCCAACAATATGCCCATTCCTAAATCACATGCACAATAATAACTTCTTTCCTCATCCGTTTGTCAGGTCTTTTTATTTCCATAAAATGTAATTGACTGTGATATTTTTTCCCAAGACATATGTTGATAAGTGATTGGAATTATAGTAGTTATAAAAGTAAGAGAAGAATTTTGTGTCCTTATAGCTCTGGAATTTCAAGTCTATAAATATGTATATATTCATTTTTGTAATTTTAAAACCTTGAAGTATTATTAATTAACAATGGAGGCCTTATAATATTTTTCTGGAGATTTTTAAAATAATATATCATATTATCTTCTAAGAATTTAAAATAGCATTTTAAAAATTTTTCTTTCATCATATATATATATATATATATATATATATATATATATATAGGATTCAATAGACAGAGGGCTGAATAGATGACTATCCTATACCTTTCATTTTCTAAAATCTATTAATTCAGTTTGTCTTTGTATTTAATAATTTGAAAGTTAATAAAATTAATAAAATCCATGGATATATTGTTAAAGTTCACTGTTGTGCTACATTTTTCTTCAGAAATCTTTTAAAATATATGATTTTAAGCCAAGTTTGATGGCACACACCTTTAATCCTACCACTCAGGAGGCAGATGAATTACTTCCAGGCAAGCCTGGTCTACATTATGAGCTTCCAGAGCCCCAGAACTAATAAGTGCGACCCTGTCTACTGTGTGTGTGTGTGTGTGTGTGTGTGTGTGTGTGTGTGTGTGTGTATGTTTATTTAGGTAAACTTAAAAAAGTATATCTCTATGGATTTTTTCAGATCCCTGTTAGCCTTTATCCTATTTCCTTCCTCACACCTGTATTGCATTTCTCCCAGTTTATCACTTTGTATTTTCTCCCTTCCTGGTTCTTGTATTCTATTATCCCCTCTATACTTCCCCTTGCTGCCTTTCTTTTATCCTGAGTTCTGTATTTCCTTAAGATAATGTGATCAAACTTAACTATTCAGACTTAAGTTCCACAAGTGAAAGAGAACATATAGGGTTTGTCTTTCTGGGCCTGGGTTACCTTACTCAGCATAATTTCCAATTCTGTCCATTTATCTGATATTTTCATGCTTTTATTTTTCTACACAGCTGAGTAGAATTTTATTGTATGAATGATCTGCATTCTTATTGTCTGTTGATCAATTGATGGACATCTAGATTACTTCCATTCTCTTGCTATTATGAATACAACAGCAATGAACATGGATAAACAAGCACTTGTGGAATAGTTTGTCGAGTTTTTTAGACATATTCCAAGGAGAGATACATGTGGGTCAGAGACATCTCCATTATGATTTTTATACTGATAATACCAATTTGCCATCTCAGTAACAGCAAAAGAGGTGCTCCCTTTCCTGTATCTATGCCAGTCACGGTTGCAAGTTGTTCTCTTTAGTGATTCCTCACTGGTAAAAGTTGAAATCTTGATGTTTTTTAGCATAAATTTTCCTGATTGATGAAAATCTTAAATATTTATATTTGTTAGCTGATTTCATTTTTTTTATTTTGACATCTCTCTGTTCAGATGTCTAGCCTATTTTCTTAAGCGAGTCATTTTTGATTCTTTGACTTTTGTTATTCTGGAACTTAGTTTTCTGTTGGATACATAGCTGGCAAAGATTTTCTCCCACTCTGTGGGATCAGTTGTTTCCATTTATTGTACAAGAGGTTTTTAGTTTTATGAGCTGAATAAATGGTGGAAAGAATGCAGGAGTCAAAGGACCAAGACACCTGTTGATGTAAAGTATCGTTTAGAAATGTCAAAGATTTTGCACTCGTATGATCTTAACAATATATGGTGACTCAAATAAGACCTGGATAATGTCAATCAGAGTAGACCTGTCAGAATTAATGGGAGAAATTTCACCATATCACATGATTAGGTAAAGGGCTGTGGCAAATCCAAGGGTGCTGAATGAAAGAGCAAAGGAGCATCATTTTTGTCTCCAGGGATAACAATTGCCATGATTGGTTATAAAATACCAAGCTGTCAGTCCTTAAAACATGCACAAAATGTGGTACTAAATGAAAGAATAATATATATGTGTATATGTAAATTATATATAAATATATGCATATATAATTTACAGAAGAAGTCATGAATTGAGACTAAGGAAAGGCATAGGAAGGGTAGGAAAGAGAAAAGAAGAAGCAGAAGTGTTGTGAATATAATACACATTTATAAATTCTAAAAACCAAATATTTTTAAGTAAAATAACAACAAAAATATTACCATAGTATAATTTAAAGTCTTGAATGTGTAAACATTGTTGGTATAAAATCACTTTCTTATTACTAATTGAATAGACAAGGACAGTTCTAAGCAATAAGTAACATTGTGAGATTTTATTTTGAAAAGAAATAAGTTTAGAATGATCAAAAGACATTTTTTCACATGAAGACAGTTGGGTGAAAGCAGGAAACACTCTCTCCAGTTAATGAATTTTCAGAGCTCAGCACAAAGGTCTGTCCTGAAGAATGAAGGTTTCACAAAAGGAGATTCATTTCAGAGGAAAAGCTTCTCAAAGGACACTGTTTAGTTCAACAGAATCCTTCAAACACAATGTATTTTAAGAATTCAGAGAGGAATGATTCTCTCTTTCCACTCCAGGGAAAACAATGCTGGTTTTATTGTCATGGCTTCAGCAACAAGGTTTGAATTGCAGCATCTTCTTTGAACTTCTAGCCTTTTGAGAGGGGACAGGGCATGCTGTATTTAGAAGTCAGGAAATGGGACTTAGCTTCAATTTCTTGTTTGTCCCTACCTATCGTGTCTCATAATTTTGCATCTGTCCACTTCTAAGATTGCTTCCGATGGGTTCTCAGATATTTTGAGTCTGTTGCTGAGATCTCAGCTTCTATCCTAGTTTCTTTTATTTTTTTATGATGTATCAATTGAACATTTTATTTTTTATTAGATGTTTTCTTTATTTACAATAACTCCTTTCCCAGGTTCCCCTCCAAAAAAAAAAAAAAAGAAATAAAATAAAATTAAAAAAAACTAAAACAATCCTCTGTTCTCCCCCTCCCCCTGCTCACCAACCCACTCCCTCCTGCTTACTGGCCCTGTCATTCCCCTACACTGGGGCATAGAACCTTCACAGGGCCAAGGGCTTCTCCTCTCATTGATGACCGACTTGGCCATCCTCTGCTACTTAATGGAGGTCTTTAGGCTATTGTGATCACACACATATTCAATTCCAAATAAATTAGTACCCTTATCAGCAATTTTCTCCCTGTCAACCTAAAACGGAACAAATGTCACTTACCTCCAGATATGTACAGTCCACTACAGAAAACAACAACATAAAAGTTCAGAGTTCTGCAGGAGTTCAGTCCCAAAACACTCTAGTACCCAAGTCACATTGAACATTGCAGAAAAGAGGCAGAAAGATTGTGAGAGTCAGAGGATCAGGATATTTCTCTAAGACTGTGTCTCCTAGGAAGGTCAGAAGCTACATCCCATAACATCTCACCAACATGACTGTCCAAAAGTGAGCTGAACAAGGATGACCTCATTAGACACACCAAAGTGAACAGGGATTAGGCCAGAAGATCTAAGCCTTACACAAAGAGAACTACAGGGAGCTAAGAAACATCAAGAGTGGTAGAAATAGTCTTCTCTAAAGGAAAGCACACCAAGTGGTCACGTGATACCAGATGGTCAGCCCTGAAAACATACATATGAGTAACATTATAGAAATTGGTCCAATTATATTTATGCATGTTTTATATGTCTGTGTGTGTGTGTGTGCATGCATGTATATGTGTGTGAAACAACAGTTAAAGGAAAAATAGGCCATGAATTTGAAAGTAGGCAAGGAGGGTTATATGAGAGACTTTGGAGGGAAGAAAGGGAAGGGGAAATAATGTGATTATAATTTAAAAATAACTAATTTTTTAAAGATACATTGAAAAACACTTCACTCATATAACTTTATTCCAGTGTACATCTACTGTATTATTGTCGGTCATTGTAAACCTCTTCTGTGGGTTACTTATATTAAATTTTACCATAGGTATGTATGCAAAGGCAAATTATTATATACAGTTTATTACTACTGAGCATTTCATTCTTCCATAAGGATCATTGAACACCTGCCGTGTTTATATCCAGGACAACCATAGGCAGTCTATTAGATTCCAACCTTCCTCCTGAACATCCTTCACACACAGTCTCTTCTACAATTTATGGCTGCTAACCTCTTACTATTGGGAATTAAGTCAGCACTTCTCTTGTGCTCAGCTACTAGAGGTTCTCCAGCTCCCCTTTAAGTTGCCAAGGGAGAACGATCTCCTGCTGTGTTTAATAAGACATAAACTCAAGAAAAGTTTAGGGGAATTTTGTCTCCATTATGCTATTCATATAAGCACTTTGATTTTAATACCTGACATTCTACTTAGGAGAATGGGTGGGCAGATTTTCTTAGAGAATGTAAATCTCTAGCGTTTCATGATATCACATAACCTGTTGAAGGTTCTGTATGTCTCTGGACAGATGGTGCCCTGTTAAATTCAAGAAAGCTACAAACAAGAGGCATACTGATTCCCTGTGTGTCAGATGTTTCTAACAATATGTTACTTGTCATCATGAAGCACAGACCTATACCACCAGCAATTTTAGACAGCAGAGTTTTAGACTCTAACATTTAACTGAAGAAAATTATGCACACAACTCAATTTATATAAACTCTCAGTCTAAATGAATTGGCTATTTTTACTTAATACCCTCAACATAACTGCCAATTTTTATATTCTTATAGTAAAATAAACATGTTTATGCAGAACCAAAAATGATTTATTTTTCCTCCACTTTTACATTTACAACACAAACAAATACCAAAATACATAAAATTTCTATTACTTCCATCAATATCCACAGGCACATGTAAGAAAGGCTAGTGATAGTAAGGTGAGAACGATATTCTTTCTGACTCCTTATAACTTGGCATTGGATGTATTTTATTATACTTGGTGTGAAAATACCATAGCATTTACAGAGTCCAGTCAATGCCTTGACAATAACCCAGGAATGGTCCAAGTGGACTGGATCTGGTTCAGTCTTCTGTTCATAGCTATTGACTCTGCTGCCCACACTCTTGGATTGGATGCTGATATGCAGCAGGGGCATAGTCACCATCTCTAGCTTCTTTCTTTAAGGACAGTTCCTCAATTCTTCTTTCTCTATGTCAGTTCCTGCTCAGGCACATGGGAGTGTTATTCATACACAGGCCATGATGCTATACACTTTTGTGGTTTTCAGTAAATTAATCAAATTTGTTGTTGTAGTGTTCCAAGTGAGGAAAGATATTCATGGGTTCTTTCAAAAATAATCCCAAAGCAAAACTTGTCATGAAAGTATGAGATTCTCAGTATCACCATGTGGCTGCCTGCACCATTAAAGACAACCCTGGCACCAATTGGTTAAGTATAAGTCTTTAAACAAGATTCATTCCAATATTTTATTATATTTTATTATTTATTTATTTTATTTGTTTACATCCTAAATGTTGCCACTCCCTCCTCACACAGAGTTCTTTCTCTGCCTCCCCTTTGCCTTGAAGAGGGTATTGCCTGCCCCCATATGTCCCTACCCTGGGATATCAAGTTTCACCAAAGATTAAGTGTATCCTCTCTCAGAAAGCCAGACAAGTCAGCTCTATGCCATATATGTGCCTGGAGTCTCAGACCAGCCTGTGTATGCTCTTTGGTTGGTGGCTCAGTCTCTGGCAATTCCCAGGGTTTCCAGGTTAGTTAACACTTGGTCTTTACATGGACTTGCCATCCCCTTCAGTTCTATCAGTCTTTCCCCTAACTCTTTCATAGGGGTCCCGACCTCTGTCTAATGCTTGGCTGTGAGTATCTGCATCTGTCTTAGTCAGCTGCTGGGTAGAGCCACTCAGAGAACAGCCACATTAGGCTTCTGTCTGCAAGCACAACATGAATAAATAATAGTGTCAGAATTGATACCCACCCATGGGATAGATCCCAGTTTCTGCTGGTTACTGCTCAGCCATTCCTTCAGGCTCTGCTCCATTTTTGTCCCTGTGTTTCTTTTAGACAGGATCTATTTTTGTTAGAAAGTTTTGTAGGTGAGTTGGTGTCCCCATTTGTGCCTTCATTGGCGGTCCTGTCTAATAGAGGTGGTCTCTTCAGGTTCCATATATCTATTGTTGGGCATTTTGCCTAAGGTCACCCACACCAAATCCTGAGAGACTACCCCACCCAAGGTCTTTGGGACTTTCTAAAGGTTCTTCTTATACCCCTCTCCCCATCCCTGGTAGCCTTAGACGACAATGATGTTCTGTTTTTTCTTATGGAAAATATTAGATTTCCTACTAAGTGGCATTCCCTGTAAGGTTTGGACAGCATCATATCTGCCATATGTGCTCTGCCAAGGCAGCGTTTCTAGAATTTCCAGGTGTACAAGACAATAAGACTCTGTTTAACAATGCACAAACAGCTGTCCTTCATGGTTGGAAATGATGTCAGTGGGGAGATTAGATGCAGATATTAACATGGTTGAAAAAACTCTTTTGTGACTACATTCTCCACTTCAAACAGATGCTGCATACTTTTGTATGGATCAATGAGTACTCATAAATAGAAAAATATACACTACATTAACATCACATATCACATCCTATTGAGAAGCACATTTTGCTTCAAAGAGATTACCAGCACAGTAGATTAGAATTAAAGTGCCAGTTCTTGACTGATATATCAGCAGTCACTGCATAACAGAATCTCTTAGAAGTGTAGGGCTTAAAACAATTCTAACATTCATGATTGTGGTAGTTATCAGGATAGTTCTGGTTTAGGACAGCTGGACCCATTTTCTTCATGTTCTTATGACCAACTGGTTTATTAGCAGGAGTGATTTACTTTGATAGCCTAGAATGGACATATGGGGCTTTTCTCTAGATACTGTCCCCTCTAGCAGGCTAGCAGCGTGGCTCCAACAAGATTTCAGGGGTGCAAGAGTGAAAGCCAAGCTTGATCTGTCTTTTGAGGCTTAGGCTGGAATAGATTCTGCATCACCATGGGAACAGGTGATATAGAAATGAACTTCTCCCCTCTGGAAGGGAAATCACTTGTAAGTTGTTCTATAATTTAACACAGTAATGTTGGGGACTTTCAGCTCCTTTCTTGATATGTGGTGGTATTGTTTAAATAATAAACAGACCCAAGATAACCATGGGAGCCCACATATTTAGAAAGCTATGTGCTTAGAACCACTGATGCTGTACGTGGTCTTGAGAGTGTTCACAGTAGCTGTAAGAGATGGGTATCAGGTTTCCTCACTTTATAGGGAAGACTTTCTAACAGAAGCCTGGTCTGTATGATCAGATGGTAAAAATCCCTGAAAGCATTCCCTGATCTAAATCAGAGAACTCAGAATAATCAATGGTTAAGTATCTATCCACCTGTTCACCTTCCTATCTACCCTGTGGAGTGCTCAGGATTTTTTTTTTGTTACCCCTCTACAAGTCCCCCATCCCACAACATCCCTCTGTTCCCTCCCCTTTGCCTCTTTGAGGGTGCTTATTCACCTACCCACTCTCTCTCACCTCACTCCTCCAGCAAGTCCCTATGCTGGGGCATCAAACCTCCATAGGACCAAGGGCCTCCTCTCCTGTTGATGTCAGACAAAACCATTCTCTGCTACCTATGTCTCTAGAGTCATGGATCCCTGCCCCCTACACATTCTTTGGTTGGTAGTCTAGTCCCTAGGAGCACTTTGTGGTCTGGTGATCTGATATTAATGTGAAATTTGAATCTTATTGTAGGGAGAGAGCTTCCTGCCACATTTTCCAAATTGGTAACTTAGGAAAATTTCTTTCTGTGGTATGTCTATTAATGTTTTAATATGTCAGTCAGCTGTTTTCTGTGGACGGTCGCTTGGAAAATAATGAAACATTTAAGAGAGTGCTTAAATTGAAAGCCAAGTCACCTTCACCCTTGTATATGCCCAATATACTTTTCACTGATAGTATAAGGATGTATAGAAAATAAATTTCTCATAACTATTTGCTTTTGGATATCAAAATAAAACAGGACAAAGCAATCTTGTAGGTATGTGAATTTTCAGCCAACTAGATTCATCAATCATCTCCTTAATTCTTGGCATATTTGTATTTGAGTGTTATTCTTTTTATAAGTTTATTCATTTATTTCTATGTACATTTGTTGTTTGGCCTATTTGTATGTCTGTATGAGGGAGTAGAATCCACTGGACCTGAGTTACAGACAGTTACCATGTGGGTGCTGGGAACTGAACTCAGGGCCACTGGAAGAGCCACCAGTACTCTTAAACACTGAGCCCTCTCTCCAGTTCCCAGTAATGTTTTTTTATTTTATTGTGTCCCAACAATTTCATTTTCTGTAATATCTCCACCCTCCACACTACTGCTTCCTCCCTCTCTTTTTGCGTTAATGTCTCTCTGAGATGTAACTTAGCATTAACTGTGCTGACACTTGGAGAATAGCAATAGAGCACAGGAGTAGTATACTGAGGAAAGTTAAATGGCATCTAATTGCTTCTGAATCACTTATCTCAAGCCTAGCAAATTAGCAGGACCACCTCTGAGCCATACAAGTATGATAGTAACATAAGGAAAGTAACAGGTGTTTTTCCCCCTTGGGAGGGGCATTCAACAATCAACATTTGGCGATATAAATATTCAGGAGTATTACAGATCTTTAAATGCCACGTTTCATACAAAATAAGAGTATTTGTATTTTTCACCATATTTATTTGTGTTTGTATATGCACACATACACACATATTAATATTTGTGTGTATAGTTGTTTAGTAACTAAGTAGATGTCAGAGTTATATTTAATCCTTAAAATAATACAATGCAACCAGTATACTTATTCTCATTTTTATAACTGGATACTGGGAAATTGAAAGATGTAAAATGAATGAGCTACCTATGGAAAAAAGCAAAGAAGAGGATTTGAACATAAATGTTAACTTAGAAGACAAAGGCTTCCAGTATAAAAAATGTGCATGAGAAATGCAGTATGTTCCTAAAGGACAGCATTCAATTGAAAAGTGTGCCTGTGCTGTTGGGCATTCAATAGTTGAATTAGGTCTCCATTCTTGTCTTTAATCACCTTTTTTTTTTTTTTATCTTAGTGCTATTTCTTATTTTTTTTTTAAATTAGATGTTTTCTTTATTTACATTTTGAATGATATCCCCTTTCCTGCTTTCCCCTCTGGGAAAAAAAAAAAAAACCTCTGTTTCCTCCCCCCTCTCACCAACCCACCCTCTCCCACTTCCTGGCCCTGGCATTCCCATACACTGGGGCGTAGAACCTTCATAGGACCAAGGGCCTCTCCTCCCATGATGACTGACTAGGCCATCCTCTAACATTCTGTACTCCAGTCAAGGGGGAGGGGACAATTGAGATAGAGATGACAGATGGGTGGAGGAAGCTGTGTCCTTAAAAAGAATGGTAGAGTTTTGCTTCTTGAACCTGTTCTCACACACCTCTTGAGAGATTAAAAAATAAATAAATAAACCTTATGAATAGAGTGAGAACTCTCAAAAAAGTGCCAAAGCTAAGAAATCTACTGGGATATAGTTCCAGCTGAGCTAAAATTCAGGAAGAAAAAAAGTACACTAAACCTTGTATTTCATAGTAAAGCCTTGAGCTCCCTTCAGCCTGAAAGTAAGATTGAGTGGGAAATTCAAAGGACTTCTAATAATTCAGAGCTTCTAATAATTTAGCAGCAGTGGTGCTTAGCCTCAGTCAAAGCCAGCCAAAGGCTTGTAAACAGCTCAGGGTGATAGCTGGGACCCCTATGCATAAATGAGAGATGGCTTGAAGGAACATAGAAATGTACCTGGTTCCACATATAGTAGGCAGAGACTTCTACTATACATGGAACCATATTTGTACTCATCTGCTGGTTAGATCACCTTGGTAATCTCTGATACACTCTGGTATACATATTTATAATTTATATTTGAGTATTCTTTAAATCTAAGCAAAGTACATCCATCTACATTGAAGCAGAAGGGGCTAAGATTCATACTCTAAGAAAATAAAGCACTGGAAAGGTCTCCAACCTAATCTAGGTAGATGACTGAGTTGAAGGTGTCCTCAGTTAACTGGAGCACACGTTTGGTAGTTATAGGGCCCAAGACCATGGAAATGCTTGTCTCTCCATTTTGCTAGTATTGACCATACATTTAAACCATCATAGAAATTACTAGTCTAGTTGAACATCCCATATTTTTCAAGCAAGTCTTCTGTAGAGTGAAGGAAGTATTTCAGAGTCTAAATCTAGGAATCAGTAGAAACATTGAGTTCTTCAATAACATTTTGCCATTTGGATTTTGGTGTATTAATGGTTCTAAAATACAGCAATACAGTGCCGCTATAGAGCACACACAATTTGTATGTAGGCCTATGTGTTTGTCACATGTGATCCTTTATTGCAACTGACAACCTCATTTGACAATGAGAGGGTAATATCATATCACCCACTTCCATAATGTAACAATGTAACAAGTGATATAAGGCATTGTATTTTTATGTGTATATATATATATTTCAACTCTTATCTCACTATATATTGAATCAATCAAATACTCATGCTCATTATTTTATCCAGTACATATGTCTTCAAGTTAGTAATTTATCTTTTTTTTTTTTTTCGAGACAGGATTTCTCTGTGTAGCTCTGGCTGTCCTGGAACCCACTCTGTAGACCAGGCTGGCCTCAAACTCAGAAATCCTCCTGCCTCTGCCGCCCAAGTGCTGGGATTAAAGGCGTGCACCACCACCGCCCGGCCTGTAATTTATCTTTTAATATATGGGACACTAAAGCTTAGAGAGTTTCATAGTGACACTATGTTTATAAGTGACAGCTAATTCATTATTTAAAGCCGGTCTTGCCGTATCCAAAGCCTGTTTCTTTGTTGGACTAAACTACCTTTCATTAACAAGATATTTCTATGTCAATCTTTTCATCTAATTTTTAGGACCACTCATCTGACCTTTTTTTAGGATCTGAGATTTACAGGGAAATATGCCAATAACAATAAAAAATAAAATAAAATGATACAAATATCATGATTTTCCTTAAACTATATAACTAGCCTGTAATATAATCAAATCCTAAAACATGTAAAATATTAAAATGTGATGCATGTTCCCATTTTCTATACTTCTTTTTGTGATAATTGTATTAGGTATTTTTAAATTAGGGTAAAATTTGTTAAATTAGGCCTTTTCCAGTAAGTGAATACACAATTTTAAGCAAAATCATAACCTTGCTTAACTTCTGCTTCATCATCTCTACACTGAAGATGGCAAACACTGGGTATCTCACAGGACCCAGCAAGATACACATGGAAATGAAGACTTGCCTTGTTATGTGTTCAGTACAGCTGAGATATTAAATGGGTAATTTCTTACTTTTTTTCAGTCTATACCTTTCAACTCACACCAAGGTAATTTCGGGACAAATAAAGTTCTTGTATAACTAAGTATAAGATGTGTTATCTTAACAGCTGGCGCAAGAATTCATCCTAGACAGGGAATGTTATTTGTCAAAATACCTTAGTAAAGCATTGTGCAAGGTATAACTCTGAGGGCACAGATGTCAGCAGGAGACCCAACTATAAAAAGAGATGGATAAATTGTTCTGGATAAGAAAATTATAGGAATTTATGTTTTGTTCCCCAAAAGGGAGACTAGAGAAATATGTTAAAGGTGGGGAGGAGGAAGCCGGAGGACACAGGGT
>JADRCC010562518.1:0-12452 GCA_019843855.1 Hylomyscus alleni
CCTATGTAAAAATAAACGAACAAAAATAATATAATAAAATAAAATGATGGAGCGTTCATTAGATAGGCTTAGCCTGTGAAGCTGGATACTTCAGCCTGTGCTGAAGGTCTGGAGAGGTCCTGGAGAACTCTGGTCTCTAGTCCATGTTGAATCATGCAGAAGCTAGAGTCAGTGGAGGATGGTGGCAGCAGCAACTCCTACTACGCTTGCTCAGAGAGAAGCAATGGCAGACAAGCAAGCGGCATTCCGTTCCCCTCAGATATCTTTATATTTATTTGGGCAACCCAGAAGGTCCCACTCATACTGAGGGAGGGTCTTCTCCTTCAGTTAATCTTTTCTGGCCCCACAGACCCACCCAGAGATGTATCCCTTAGTTAATTCCAAATCCTATCAAATTGAGAATGAAGATTAAGTATCCCAGTATCATAAAAAAGAGTACAGATTTCTTAGGCAAAGGAACCAAGAGTTGGAATCCTGAGCTTGTCTCTTAGGAATCGTGTGACCTTAGGTCAAAATACAGCTTGATTTCTTTCTCTAGGACACCTAATTAACTATGCTGTTACATTTATTATTTCTGTTGCCCCCTCAGCTAAAGGAGAGTCTAATGAGTGTAAGGGTAAGTGAAGCCCACGTTGCTCCAGAACAATCTGGAGCAGACAGTATTTTTAACCAACGTTCCTTCACTTCCAACTATAGCTATGGCATTGTTTCTAGGTGCCCTCCCTGTGCAAGGTCCTGCTTTGCCTAGGACTGAGGCAAACATAGGACTCTTGACCCTAACACAAGGATAGTTTGGGCAAACACTTATTATTGACCACTCTAGAGCCAGGCTATGTGGCCAAAGCCCAGGAAAGACAACAGCTGGCGTTTCTCCTGCAGCTTCAGATTTGACACATCATTTCATGCTTCATCCAAGTCTGAGAGAAGCAAGGAGAGTTAGAGCCACCATTTCTTGAGGTGTGCAACTCAAACACAAGTTATCCGGCTTGGTTAAGCCAAATGTACTATCTCACTTGATTCCTGTGAAAACTGCTTGAAACAGATTCTGCTCTTGACCACGTCTTATCATCCAGAAAAGCAAGCCACGGAGTAAGGGACTGATGCACATAGTAGGTGTGGGAGTCAGGATTCTGGCTCCTCTTGGTTCTGGAGATAACCCTCTAAAATCCAGTTTCTCAACCTGTGAGTGGCTACCCCTTTGGGGGTTAAATCTTTTTCCCAGGGGTCACCTAAGGTCGTCAGGAAACACAGATGTTTATATTATGGTTCATAACAGTAGCGAAATTATGGTTATGAAGTAGCAATGAAATAATTTTATGGTTGGGGACCACCACAACATGAGGAACAGTATTAAAGGGTCCCAACATGAGGAACTGTATTAAAGGGTCCCAAAGTTAGGAAGGCTTGAGGACCACTGCTCTAATTCATGTTTCCTTGCCTCGAATTACACCATCTCTCCATCAATAAACACATCTCACCCAGGGACAGAAGTACAAAATAGCTCCTGGTTTCAGGGTGCTGAGAGACCCTGTCATGGGCCCTGGGTTCCATGGTATGTTTTATGAACGTTTCTTTCTATAAAAATAACACAATATAAAACTATTGCTGGCTTTGTCTTCACCTCAAGACTCGGTCAGTTCTAAATATACAGAAGCGACCCTATTCTCCGAAGATCAGTTTTCTGGTTACCATGGTCAGTGAGATATTTAATTCCTGAGAAATTGGTCAAGCTGAACTGTAATATTGAAGTAGAGAGTTTTTGTCAAAGAAAGGAGATACACACAGAAGGCAGCTGCATTTCACATTCATTTCTACTTTCAGAAGGCAAGTAACTACCGAGAGGACAGCAGCTTTTGTTTTAAGCAATTTCTGGGAGCTTTTGCATATCGTGTTCAAGTGTTTCTACACACCTGTTTTGGACAGACCAAATACAAGTACTTTGTGTGTCTGGGCCTCAGTTTTCCTGACTTCTGAGGTCCCATCCTTTCTTGCTCTAAAGTGACTCTTCATGAGGAGCCGTGACTTGGAGACACTGCAAGTTTACTGAAGCATGCATAAAGTTTCCTATAGTGTTCATCAAAATACTTCCTCTGGCCCAAAATGTTTTGGGACAAGGACCCAATAAAAATGTTAATTCTTTAACTCAGGAGGCTAAGTCAAGAGGATTAGCCTAGTCAACAAGAGTGAGCTCGAGGCTACTTTTGGCTCAGGAAAAATAAAAAGAAGGAAGGAAGAAAGGAAGGAAGGAAGGAAGGAAGAAAGAAAGAAAGAAAGAAAGAAAGAAAGAAAGAAAGAAAGAAAGAAAGAAAGAAAGAAAGAAAGAAAAGAGCAATACGAAACTTGTTAAATACCTTGAAAATGGATTGGACAGTGTTCCTTTTTGAAAGAGGAAGGTGTGAATTTGCTGCCATGAGCCCGTACACTATTGCCATCTAATGAGAAATGGCTAAAGTAAATAGTAAGCTGAGCGTTTCGAAGACAAGGCCAACACTTGTTACCGTGTGTTACTCAGACGCAGGCGGCTAGTAATCCACCAGGACCGTGGAAAGGAGGGTGGAAAAGGAGAAAAGGTGGGGTGGATGAGGACGGTGTTTAACTGGCAGCAGGAATGGCGGGGTCCAGTCATTGGGAGGAACCAGAACGCCTCCATCCAAGCATCCTCCAACTCTGGCATCCTTGCCTCAGTCACCCACTGTGACTTCCTGCTCTGCCTCCATATTTCCTCTGCCTCAGAGATAGCTCTGGCTCCCCGAGCTGCTGAGTAGCCGATAGGGGAGCAATGGCTGTGGTCTGGTGTACCCCTTCTTCCCTGCCCCCACATCCTCCAGCAGACTAGGCCAGCATGTGCGTTGGCTGCAGGCACCTTCCAAGGACGGAACCTCCTGGTTCAGGGGTCTTGATAAGCACTCAAGTAGGAGAGGAAGCTGATGTAGAGGGGAGAGAGTGAGTCCGTGAGAGAGCATTGCAGAGATGCAGAAATCAGCTCACTGCTGGACGGAAGACTACCCTGCCCCACACTCTCTCTCCTGCATATGCAAATATTCCTCCCTTTTGTCCTGTGTTTTTAATCGATTCAGTAAAGCAAACAGCTTGAACATTCTCCTGTGAGCGGTCCTACTGTGTGACCTTGGACTAGTTTGTCCAGCAGGACACCTGGAGGTCACCACTGCCTACAGTAATAATCCCCTCCATGGTCATCTTCTGCCTGAGTTCCACACTAACTTCATCTTGGTGCCGGGACTGGAGCAGCTCTAAGAAGCCCAAGCTCTTTTCTATGTGGTGGATTTTTTTTTTTTTTTTTAAAGTACTGTCCTCCTGAAAAAGATTGAAATGTAGCTAAGTGGATGAGAAGGAATTACACAATGCTTTCTGGGGCCAGTATGAAGTAATACAATGAGACCTGGGATGCCAGTCTGTCACTCGCTGCTCTTCGTCTCCATCATTTTGGACTCTCATTGTGCCAGGATGAGTAGCATTTAGGAGGCTCTAGCTGTCTTTGGTGTATGATGTGACACTGAGCACACATCTTATAATCTGTAGGGCTGCTCAGGCCTGTATTTTTTTTTTTTTTTTTAAGTAATAAGAAAAGGAAGTGATTCTGACATCAATTTTCTGCTTGGACTCAATAAGACCAGGTGTTTCTTTCCCTCCTTTTCCATGCTCACAAGATCAAGAAATGCTTGATGCCATAGTCTGCCCACATCGATCTAAAAATAGACTCCTTCCCAGCAACTTGCAGCAGGCCTGTCTCTTGCCATTAAGGACCATTTCTGCAAACAAAAGCAAAATTCCTAACACCGGGATCATTCCTACTTCCTGCAGGAATTTCTGTACAGAAGCAGGTCATCCTGGGCAGACTGTGTAAGCCTTTCAGGGGGAAGGAAACAAAGAATAGCCATTAGGATGCTTGTCTCACACCTCCACCTCCTTTCTGAGCCAACTGGTCAACCGCAGTCCTGTCCGAGTGAACCTCCGGGGAGGTCGAATATGTGCTACACATGCCTGCCCAAGACACTGGTTACTAGTCACGATGGTACGGAGTTCCTACATACCATCTAGTTACTGGGTCAGAGCTGAGTGGTTGAAATGTAGCAAGTACAAGTGAGTTCTAAATTTTAAATTCATTTACGTTTTAATCTTAATGGCTCTCTATGATTACATCTCCAGTATTGGACACTGTGGGTGCCAGAACAAATGCTGATCTTTGGTGTCAGACAAACCTGGGTTTGAATCCTGGCTGTGTTGTTCATGAGCTGTATGACATTTGACAAGTCACTCAACTCCAGAAGTCTCAGTTTCCCCATGGGCAAGTAAGACTTGTGATCTCTTACTTACCCAATTACTGTGTGGGCTGAATAAGCTAACGTCCCATTACCTGGGAAGCTATGGCCCCAGGCTCCCGTGGAGGCCCAAGTTTTTAGATACAACCAAACCCTGCACATATTCCCTTTGGTATGTGTATAAGTTTAACTAATAAGTGAGACATGATAAGATCATCTACAGTCGATAATAGAATGGAATAATTTTGACAACATACTATAATTACAGCTCTGAATATAGCTCTCTCTGAACATATCTTACCCACTGTACTCACTGCTCTTGCAATGCTGAGGGAGGGGGTGAAGGGAGATGAATGACTAAGCATTTTCTGCACACTCTTGGGCCAGCTTTTGCAGGCCTAACAATTGGGAGCGTTCTTCCTATAGATCTCAACGGAGTTCTACATACCATCTCTTTTCTTTCCTCCGTAAGTGGGAAACTTTCACCTTTCTGCATTTGCAGCTTCTCTCTGACCTGTTGCCACACTAGCACTGCCCATGTGGGCTCTGGTGCTATTACTGAATAAAATAAAAGGTGCTTGAACTCAAGCTCTGCTGTATCATGACGGTCCATCCCGGAATTAAAGACGGCTTTAGGAAGACCGATGGGAAGATGAGAAGAGTGTTTGGCTATCCCGGGAAAGAGACAGTTCCCATCCTTGGCCTCAGCGGGACACAGCAATCATCAAACGTGTTTCTTCTGCTCAGGATGACATGCGATTTTTAGATGTACAAATTGTTTACTTCTAGAATTTTCAACTTAGCATTTTCAGGCCATGGTTGATCATGGATAACCGAAACCTTGAAGATGAAGCTGCAGGTAACAGGGATCCACCCTCCATCAAAAGCTCTTGGTACCTTGCTACCGGAGGTACCTAGCTTCCTTTCTATCAGATTAGAAATAAATGTTGAAGAAGGCCAGTGCACAAGGCCCACAGTTGGTGACTGGAGTGATTGTGAAGATTGTGAGTGGAGAGCCTCTACCTGCAAGGAAACAAGTCAAGGATATTTTGGCCACAATCTCAGAAGTTGTTTACATTGATTTGCTAGAAGGAGATACTGAATGCCACGCCCGATTCAAAACCCCCGAGGATGCTCAGGCAGTAATGAATGCACAGACTGAAATTAGAAAGAAGCACTGTTGGAACCTCGAGGTCCTTTCTGGCGATCACGAGCAGAGGTACTGGCAGAAGATTTTGGTAGATAGACCGGCCAAACTTAATCAGCCTTGGGAAAAGAAAAGAGGCACAGAAAAGCTAATCACCAAAGCTGAGAAGATTAGACTGGTTAAGACGCAGCAAGCTGACCGGGTGGTGGTGGTGCACGCCTTTAATCCCAGCACTTGGGAGGCAGAGGCAGGAGGATTTCTGAGTTCGAGGCCAGCCTGGTCTACAGAGTGAGTTCCAGGACAGCCAAGGGCTACACAGAGAAACCCTGTCTTGAAAAACAAACAAACAAAAAAAAAGACGCAGCAAGCCAGTCAGCACATTGGATTCTCCGAGTACGACCGAGCAGACTCTGACACGGGCTTCCCTTGCTGACATGTTCTTAGTGCTGGGCTGCTTCATGGATGTTGTGCTGAGACCTGCATTCAAAAAGAAAAGGAAAACACCTTGGCTCCTCAATGTGTCAATAAGACTTTTCTAATGACAAATGCATTATGTCAGATTTTTTTCAGTGAATGCCCTTACTTGTTGAAATTATGAAAATCAGCTTCAAATGATTTCATAAATAAATGTGTTTTGGAGCATAATAAATAAATAAATAAATAAATAAATAAATAAATAAACAAACAAATAAATACATGTTGAGTGAACTCCTTTCCCGTGATGGCATTTCTTCAGGAAGGAGTAACACTTTGTCCACTGGTGCTTGGAACAGTGATTCTAAACCTCAGGTGACTTTATCTCTTATCCCTAGAGGATGTGGCAGCACATCTTAGGCTGTTAGAAATGAGAAAATGTTACCGGTTCTAAGTTGGGACACACCAGGGGTTTTGGGAAACACCTTCCAGTGTGCGTGACTGCCATCCCAACTCCAAGCAGTGAGTTATCTGTCCAAAACATCAACCATGCCAACTTAAAAAAAAAAAAAATCACAGGGCTGGCGAGATGGCTCAGTATTTAAGAGCACTGCCTGCTCTTCTAGAGGTCCTGAGTTCAATTCCCAGCAACCACATGGTGGCTCACAACCATCTGTAATGGGATCCGATGCCCTCTTCTGGCATGTCTGAAGACAGCTACAGTGTACTCATATACATAAAATAAATAAATAATAAATAAATAAATCTTTTAAAAGATCAGATTATGTGGGAAATTCATCAGAGATCACTGAGATCATTCCAAGGTTTTAACTTCAGTCCCTTGGTTCTTCCCTGCATCCCACAGCATCCTCTCCAGCATGGCCACCAGTCTATAGTTCTCTACTTTTATTAACTGCCACAGCATGGCAAGATGTATAAGGAATGTTCGGACAGCTCTTGTTCACAGAAGTAGATTCACTTCAAGAACATGCTTGTCTCTCGCGCTTCATTCCTCCTTCCTCCTTAAATCTTGTAACTTTGATCTCTGCGGCCACCGTTCCCTACGGAACCTTCCCTGGCCATCCATCCAATATCGCCAAACTCAGTCATTCCCAGCCCCTCATCCTGCCCCTAGAGCACCTGACATGGCACCCCATGCTTACCCACTCAGAATGGTGGTCCTACCCAGGGCGATATAATCACCTTCCCCTCCCCGAGGCCCAGAACCATGCCTGGCATATAACTACCAATCAGGAAATATTTATTGAATAAATATAAAGAACTATTTCTATACCAGATCCAGGAACTCTTGTATTTCAAATAGCACTGTGATAATTTTCTTGAGTGTAAGAAGTGTCTACGAATCTCTTGGTGTTCTCTGTATTGGGATCTGACCTTTGTCTGTTAGTAGCATACACATGGACTTGAACTTAGGGAAAATTAACAAAGAATAAAGAACCCATTTTTACTGTAGCAAAATGACCCTCTTATTTTGTTCTGAAATAGCAAATGTTCTCTTATGTTTCTTTCTCTTTACTTCTCAGCTTTATGGAACTATGCACAGAAGTATGGGCAATTTTCTTAAAATTGATTTCGAAACAGTGTACTTTTTAAGCTAATCATTTTATAGACTGCTTCCTTAGTGAAGGAAACGCTGGCTGCCAAATAGACAGGATCTCCTCCCAGTAAGGAATGGCCCAAGGGAGGGAGGAAAAAGGGAGGGAGAAGGCCTCTTATTCCCTTTGGGCTTCTAACACAGCCCAGGACTGCAGGGCCTGGCAACACCAGAGCCTTTGCCTCCTCTGCTGCCCTTTCTCCCATCTGTGAAACAAGAGACCAGATCCTGATGATCTCTTTCAGGGCATATGGTGCATGTGATAAGCACAAAGCTTGCTCCTGCTTCTTCTCTAGCCTTCTGTCTTCTCAGAGACAAGGGCAACTGAGTGCCTGAGCCTTAGGTCCTCGGCTGGTAAACCTTGGTTCAGATTGAGCCTCCCCTCACCTGCACTGGAGAAGTGGTTCATTGCCCATGACTTAAGTTTTTCTCTGGGTCTTATTTGACTGTTTCTTCTGCCTTATCCGTTTTTACCTCTGTCTCCCCACAGCATTGGCTATAGAGAAGTGAACTAAAATCAGTCTCTCTCTCTCTCTCTCTCTCTCTCTCTCTCTCTCTCTCTCTCTCTCTCTCTGGTTTTTCTAGACAGGGTTTCTCTGTGTAGGCTTGGCTGACCTGGAAATCACTCTGTAGACCAGGCTGATCTCAAACTCAAAAATCCACCTGTCTCAGCCTCCCAAGTGCTGGGATTAAAGGCAAGCACCTACCAAGGTATTAGTCAGTCAAAATTCGAAACTCTCTCTCTGCATACAGACCATTTTTGGTTCTAATCACGTTTGAACTTACCTTGCTAGAAATTACAGTTTGTGTCCTTAAAGCTGTCCTATTCATCTCCTAGAACAACCTTGATGCTTCCTGAAGGCTAATTAATTGCTCACAATTATTGAACTGATTACATAGTTTTCTTCGTATAAGAGGAAGATATTCTTGATTATTCTAATCTCCGAGATCAGATCTTTTGACCTAAAAATTAGACTCACATTATTTTTGAGTTACTAAAAGGGCTTGGTGCTTTTCAAAGCTAAGACCGAAAATTGTAAACTTTCTATGGGCAGGAGCTGTCACTAACTTCTCTGTCACTAGTGGGATCTTTGACTACGTTTAAGTGTGGCTGGTTCCTCCTGGACTCAGAGACAGGTGGCCTGATTTCTAATGCGGGTTTATTTATACTTTAGGTTAGCATTATCCCAAAGAAACACATTGTTCTTATAGAGCACTTAAAAATTTCTAAGTAATCACACCTTATTTTAAAGGCAAGGTCTCATGTGGTCCAGGTTGGTCCTCAAAGTTGATATGTAACAAAGGATGACCTTGAATTCCTAATCCTCCTGCCTCTACCCCCTAAGTGCTGAAATCACACTTATACCCTACCATATCTACTTTATGTAGTGTAGAAATTAAACCCAGAACTTGGTGCAGCCTCTCCAGGTATTCTACCAATGCCTGAGCTACATCTTGCTGTAACCACACACCTTAAAGTAAAAATTAAACAGTCAAAATGTTTAATGGTCTGTTTTACTTAGTGTATATCAAATCCACTCTTCATGCAAGCTTCTCTTCATGCAATCGATATAAGAAAGTATCAACAATATTTTCATACCCCTTTCTTCATACAAGTCTTTGAAATTTAATATCTATTTTAATTAATTATTTTATTTATTTACATCTCAAATATTGCCCTCTCCCAGTCTCCCCTCCCAGAATGCTTCATGCCATCTCTCCTCTCCTTTGCCCCTGAGAGGGTGCCCACCCCCTCCCACATCCCCCTTCCCTGGGGCATCAAGTCTCTACAGGATTAAGGCACATCCTCTTCCACCGAGGCCAAAGAAGGCAGTCCTCTGCTACATGTGTGCTGGGGGCCTCAGACCAGCCCTTGTATGCTCTTTGGCTGTTGGCTTAGTCTCTGGGATCTCCAGGTTTGTTGATATTGTTGGTTTTCCTGTGGGGTTGCCACGCCCTTCAGTTCCTTCAATCTTTCCCCTAACTCTTCCATAGGAGTCTCCAACCTCAGCTCAGGGGTCTATTTTATAGTTACAGCTTATTTCAATCTGGCCTAGCAACATTTGGAAAAATGGGATTTATCTATTAGAAAAGATTTTGGTTTTCATTGAAATTGATCAGAAAGCACACAGACTTCTCATGCATCCCTCCGACCCTCATATGTGCAGTTTCCCTCTGTCAGCACCACAGTAGTGCATCTGCTACAGTAACAAACCACATTGGTCCAAATTTTCATTAGCCAGTTTACGCCAAGCTTCCCTACTGGTAGTGTATATTTCACGGATTTTGATAAATATATAGTAATATATAAATATCATTCTCACTACCAGCAGAGTAGTTTTACTAATCTAAAAATACTTTAGTTCCATCTAGGCATCCATCTCTCCTTATCACCCTAGACAGCCATTGATCTTCTCATCTTCGGACTTCTGGAATCAAATCTGGAGTTGTCTTTTTTTTTTTTTTTTCACTTAGAAATATACATTTAAAATTGTTCTAAATTTTTCATGCAATCGTGTGATTAAATGTTTCCTGGGGAGATACAACACACATGCCTAGTCACCCCAGATAGGCAGCCTAAGACAGGGCCGAGTAAAGATACCATCAAAGTCTAACTTGGTGAGCAATGGATTTTGTTGGGGTTGCTTACAGGAGCTGAAATGACTCAAAGACAGGTGAATCACCCCAGCCCACCCCAGCACAAGCGACAGCTCACAGAACCTGGAGCACACTGCACAGCCAGCAGGCAGCTCAACATGTTGGAAAGAAAACCTCTTCCAGGAAGATGGGCAGGTTTTTGCTTCTACCAGGTGGCTGATCTGGGCTCAAGAGACTTCTTGGTAGCTCACTTTGTCTGAGAGTCTGCTCTTCAACCCACCTTCAGTTCCTCTGACAGGAACTCCAGGTTTTCAGTACTTAACTCTGAAGGGAGGGGCTTAGTGAAGTTGGTCAGTTTCAGGGACTTCCTGAAGCTATTTTGAGTTGTTTAACTTCTTGCTTGAGGAGTTCCCTGAAAGATGGAATGTTTCCGTCTTTGAGGAAACTGTTAACACAACACACGGCTCGATAGTTCATTTGTTTTTAAGCTGAGTAATAGCCAAGCATCCAGATATAGTATAGCTGAAACTTCCTTACCTACCAAAAGTCATCACGGTTGCTTTCAAGTTTTGAAAACAAGGAGTAAAACACCCTTATGTGCAGTCAAAAGCAAGGGCATTTGGGTACATATCAAGGAAAACCATTTCTAGATGACGTGGTAAGAGAATGTTTAAGTTGATGGGAGAGGCTCCAGCTCTTTTCCCCGCCTGGTCCCTTTGCATTCCCACCACCAGTGCCTGGGAGCTCCCATTGCTCCACATTCTCATCAGCAGTTTGCCATGCAGTGGTATCTTTTTAGGATTTGTATTTTCCTAATAGCATATAGTCTGCAGTATCTTTTCTTGCCTTTATCCTCCTTAGTGGGTCGTCTTTTAAGATCTTGGACCCATTTGGGGGTCATTACTTGCTTTCCTATGTTGAATCTTAAGGCCCCTTTGTGAATTTTTGATTCTTTTTTTTTGCATGAAATATTCAACGATTTATTACATAATAAGCTTTGTGGTAAATTATTTTGATTAGCCATAATCTTATTACATGGTCTGATCTCATGTGTAGAAGGTGGGCCTGATCTGTGATTTTTTTCTTTTTTCTTTTTATTAGATATTTTCTATATTTACATGTCAAATGATATCTCCTTTCCCAGTTTCCCCTCCGAAAAAAATAAAATAAAATTAAGTTAAATTAAATTAAAAAAAAACCTGTTCCCTCCCCACTCCCCCTGCTCACTAACCTACCCTCTCCCAATTCCTGGCCCTGACATTCCCCTACACTGGGGCATAGAACCTTCACAGGACCAAGGGCCTCTCCTCCCACTGATGACTGACTAGGCCATCCTCTGCTACACATATGTTACTGGAGTCATGAGTCCCACCATATATACTCTTTGGTTGGTGGTTTTGTCCCTGGGAGCTCTGAGGGTACTAGTTAGTTCATATTGTTGTTCGTCCTAAGGGGCTGCAAACCCTTCAGCTGCTTGGGACCTTTCTCTAGCTCCTTCATTAGGGACCCTATGCTCAGTCCAATGGATGGCTGTGAGCCTCTACTTCTGTATTGATTGGGCACTGTGAATCTTTGATTCTTCACCAGGTATGTCTTCTGCAGATCTTTTGCTCCTAGTTTGTGTCTTGTCTCATTATCCCATTTGCTTGATGGACCAGGTACATTTCTAGCATTCAGTAGCATCAATGTCCTAGAAAGATTAATGATCAGTGTCCTGGTAACAGGAAGCAGTTGTTTCTCCCTGAAATGAGACCTCCAAAAGAAATGACCAAGTCTGTGGTTGAATCCAGGAAGGCTTTGACTGACAAAGACGGTCATGAACGGACTTCCGGATAACCTACCTACTGGATATCTCCACTTAAGTGATAGGGAATAAACTTAAGATTGTCCCCAACTCAATTTATAATTTCCCTCCTACCACCCCTGTCCTCCCTTCTCATTCATAAACCGGAAATCTAGACACCATCTTCCTTGAGCTCTCAGTGCCTGTCTGAGGCCAGCTCCTGCTGATTCTATATCCTAAATTGCTCTTGCATCTGTCCCCTATTGTCATCCCCATTTCATCATCTCCTACCTGGACCACTGCCACCATGCTCTAACTGGCCTCTCTGTCTCCAGTCAGGCCTCACTCCAATGCATTCTGCACACTGATGTCACAGTGATCATTTAAAAGGTAAATCTGATCATGTCACTCCTCTGACTTGAAATCCTTCAATGACTCACCGTTACATTCATAATACAGTTCAACCTCAATGTGGCATGCAGGGCTTCCTTTCTCGCTCCCTAGACCCAAGAGCGCAACCCCCAATTACCCACCAGTTCTCCAGTTGTTAGCTCCTGCTTGCTCACATTTCCCCATTCTTATTATCAAATTTCTGTTTCTCTCTCTCTCCCTCCC
>JADRCC010562525.1:0-17058 GCA_019843855.1 Hylomyscus alleni
CTCCCTCCCTCCCTCCCTCCCTCCCTTCCTTCCTTTCTTCCTTCCTTTCTCTTCCTTTCTTTCTTACTGTCTTTCTTCCATTCTCTCCTTTTTTAAAATAATACTTTATTATTAAAAATAACTTGCAAATAAATAAAAACAACACACAAGAAAATTAACCTGACTTTAAATCTGTACAACCCATCGAAACTATACATACAGAGCAGGCCTACAGAATGCAAGCCGTGGAGTGCCACATTACACTTTAAACTTTAAATACGTCTTAGGCACTTACCTGTTACCAAAACCAGATAACCTATGACCAAATTAGAACTAGATAAGCAGTCAGCTTCACATACACTTTCATAACCCAGACTGAGACTGACTTCAGTCTCTTCTCATCCCCTTATATTTAGCCCTTCTTTCTCTCTTTAAGCCATGTGGTTCCGTACCTATGTAATAGGCCTCACTTAACACTTATACATTCTAAGTCCATCCTTTTTTTTTTTCCTGTGCAATTTTAAGTTCATTTTTTTCTTTGGAAATGAATACTATCTCTATATAATATGTATGCATAGAGAATATGCGCACACATACCAAATTATTTTCATTATCCATCTGTTGATGGGCAACTAGGTTGATTCATATGAGCTTATAAACCTCTCTTTGGGTGTAAGTCAATACGTTAGTTCCTTTTTTCTCTGCTGAGACAAGCTCCCTGGAACAATCAACTTAAAGGAGGAAGTGTTGCCTGTTGACCTTGGTTTTAGAGGTTTAAATCTACCATGGAGGTAAAGACTCTGTGCCACACTCTGTGGTGAGACCTGTGGTTAGGAACAAATAACCTGGGAGTTGACTAGGAAGCAGAGATGGAGATTGAAGCCAGGACAGTGTCTAACCTTCAAAGACCTGCCCCTAGCATCACATTTCTGTCCCTGGGTCCCCCCTCCTAGCACACAGCCAACTAGGGACCAAGTGCTCCAAACGGAAGACTGTGAGATAGTTCAGATCCAACCCATGGCAGCCAGCTGGCTTTTAAATATGCTTGTCTTTGTAACTGATTTGGGGACAGATATTAAAAGCTCAAAGGTAGCCCATGATATTGCAGCTTTGTCCTGGGAGCTAAGGAGACAAATCAGATCTGTAGTTTAAGGAACTTAGAGGAGAGTGGAAAACACACCCTAGGAGGCACCTCCCAGCTAAGGTTTCAAATATATTGTTAAAGGAATGCGTGCAAATGTACACATTAATTAATACATGCTAATTAGATGTTGGAAGCAATATGGTGTGGGAACACCGAGAGGCAAGAGATTAATTCTGACTGAAGATACCTGGGAAGGATTCAGAAGAGGAGGTGGTATTGAAGGTAGGATTTGTGAGAATGAAGGAATCAATGAATTAACACAGTGTCACGCATATTTATATTATCTATTATGTGCTTGAGTTCTATGTACAACACTGGTAATAAAAGAACGAGGGGACCATAAACATAGGGGCCATGTCTTTTCTAGGCTTCCGATTCTCATCTAGTTGGGGAGATAATGTCTGCTTATAACTTATAATGGGGAATGTCACCTAAGGAAGATTGCTTTACATTTGGGCATTGTGGTTTGAATGAGAATACCCTACTCAGGCACTGGTATATTGGGGAGGGTAAGGAAGTGTGGCCTTGCGTAGGAGTGAGATTTAAGGCTCCAAAGCCTAGAGCTGTTCTCAGTACACTTTCTTTGCTTCTTGCTCACAGTTCAAGCTGTGGACACTCAGCTTCCCGTTGTAGTTGGCATGCCTCCACAGACTCTCATCCTCTGGAACTATCAGCCCAAATATACCCCCCTACCCCCCTCCCCCGCTTCTACAAGACACCTTGATTATAGGATTTTATTAAAGCAAGATGACTACATGGTTTAATAAAAAGCAAGTGACATGTGGAGAGAGATACAAGAAGAGGGTCAGAGAAGAAATTCTTCTAAGAATGAAGAACAGTCTTGGGAGAGCTTTAGAACTGAAGAAATGAAGCACGTAGATGAATACCTTCAGCCAAGAGCTAGTTCAGTGAAGAAGGAGGTAGTGGGCTAAGGCCTGGAGAGGCTTTGATGTTGGGTTTGTGATGCTATATGACACACGATGGAAATCCACTGAAGGTTGTGACCATGACCATGGTGTTGGTTCTGCTTTGGGAAGATTAATCTTACCAGAGGGGGACTTACTAAGAGGAAGGACATGGTTTTGCCAGCAGTTCCTGGACTAGGGAGTTGCCACAATGCCAGTCAGTCTTGCTCTTGACTGGTTGCAGGCAACTCTCTCATATGGTGGGAGGTGAGTGGCGAATGTGCTTCGTAGTGTTTCTGGTCCTGTATCCTATAAACATAGAAAGGATTATTTCTTTCTATTCAAGATCACTCTGAAGCAGAATGCTGTCTGGTCTAACTTGCGTCTTGTGTCTATCTGATAAACAGTAGGTATCAGGATGGATTGTTGCCGTAACTACCCTCAGCAAGGACCAGCAACTAGAGATGGAGGCAGTTTATTACCAGGGAAAAGGCATTCCTCTCTGAGTAGCACATTCTGCTCTCTGCTAGGAGAGAGATTTTTATGTATCTGAATCCTCTCCTGCTTGAGTGTTTCATAGCCCTGGGCATGGCCTGGAGGGACCATATGGGTCCTGAAGAAGGCTGCTAGAGGAGGAATAAAGAGAGACAGGGAGGTATGGGAGAGGCTGCAATACTGACCAAGAAGATGAGGTATGTTGTAGCCTTGGCCATCTCACACAACACCCAGGCTAGGCCAAAGTTCATGCCATAGCTGAGGCTGGGCATCTGAGCTCCATAGCAGCCCCTCTTCGGGTGACTTATTCAAAGCCCGAGGGTACTATGAATTCTGCCTTCTGCTCATAGCGTTCAGAACACCACTGACAGTTTGAGGATGGACTGACATACTCTTGCTCCTCTCTGTTCAATACTTTATACTATGAGCAGGATGTTATATATTCTGTTTACAATGTGCGTGGTAGGGTTGGGGCAGGGAATTGAGATTAAACAGGCCAGTGTCTATCTTATCCCCCATGAGGCAAAGTGGCCGTGGAGAAAATAACAGTTTAAAAAAGTGGAAAATGTTTACTCACTTGAATCTCCGGGCTAAAAATCTTACCACACACAAACTGGAATTATCCCCTCACTGTGAGGTAACGGCAATTAGACCTGCACCCCCAGCTCTGGTCCCGCAGCTGGGCTGACAGATACGTCAGATTAATACATCACCAGGTATGGAAGAGCAGTTAGAATTTGACTGAGGTACTTCTAGCCTGAGAAAGGGAACGATTTATCAATGCAAACTTAATAACATCTATTTGAATCTAACTAAAAATCAATATTTCATTACCAAATTGTTAGTGAGAATGAAGAAAAATTGCGGAAGTCGGGCAGTTTGGAGCTGGGGAAGCGTCAGGAGTTCAATGTGAAGACGGGATGATTCATGAGGCCATAGCAGAGGAAGGGTGAGGGAGGACGAGTGGAGGAAACTCGGAGGGGGCCCCTCGCTCATGACCTTGGCCATGAGGAGGGGGGGGGACACAAGAAAATGAGAGTGACTGTCAGTTCCCTTCAGGGATGGAGCCCTCCATAAATCACAGGAAGCCAGCCCTGGGAGTAGAGAGAAGGGCTGGGCTGGAGGAGGAGATGAGGGCTGGCCATCACAGGGAGGAAACAACTTAACTCTTTGCATTCTGGCAACAAAGTGCGTCTTGACTTTGGACCACATGAAACTCCACCAGAGCAGACTAGATGGATTCCTTGTGGACAGTTCTTGCAAAACAAGAATCAAGTAGAAAGAGTGAGAAAGGCTGTCCCTCACCCCATATAACTACGCTCATACCTCTACTCCCATTAGAAAACTAGTAAGGTGTCTTTAGTGACTCAAACAAATCAGCTGTTTTTTTTAGGTGGGATGCTGGGGAGGTTGGGACAAAAAGTTCAAAGCTGTGCATTTACATTGTTGGAGTCAAGTCTTTGAATACAAATTCTTGCATCTATTCCCAAATCTGTATTATAAGAGAAGCCTAAGTCTTGGATTTGTCTTTGTTTTTATTGTGGGCCCAGTTCTTCCTTGTGTTTGGCTTCATGGGCCTGGCCATGCTCTGTTGGAGAAAGAATATGCCTGTGCCCTTTATCAAGGACTAAAGGTGAATCACAGGAGATGGGACTCCTCTCTGTAGGCACCCCATAAAATAACTAATGGCCTCTGCTTCTTGGTTCACCAAAGAGCAAGGTATGACTACTCACACAGCTCTTTGGGTAGAGACTGCACTTGCACAATAGAGAAAACAAACGTGTTCGGCCTTAGCTGCTTAAGTAGTAGCCACTATTTTAGAGTCACTTTCTTTAAAAAGTGAGGGTTAGTTTCTTGCTTCCAGAAGAAAATGTGATCTTTGAACAAAATGCGGGGGATTTTTTTTTTAACTTAAAAGTCTATCTATAGCAAAACTTGTTTACAAGGGAACCAAGGAATTAAAATGGTGAATGGCGGATACACAGTAAGCCAGACTGGACCAACATTAGTATACAAAGGGCAGTAGATTCTTCCATACTAGCTCTTGATGAGATTAAGTGCCTTCGAGACCACGGCCATCCCAATTCCTGGAGCAAACTTAGCTGTGTACCCCACTCTCCTAGCCAGACACCGCTGATGTTCCAGGCATAACAGTTCTGCTGGACATTCTTCTAAGCTGTCTTACGAATGTCCTCATTTACAGCCCTGGGAAGGATGTAGCATTAATTCCCAGGATTAACAGTGTAACAGGAAAGGAGCCAGGATCACAGGAGCCAGGTGATCTGCTCCAGCTCATAGAAGAAATGACATAGCAACACCGGACCGGAACGTCGGTGCATCCTGGAGCTTATTGTCCTCCTGGGCCCATCTGCAGAGCTGTTCTAGGGTTCCAGTCTGTTAGTTCTTCTGTAGCAGTGCCCTCGCTGCCTGGGAGCCTCTCCCCGTACTGTTCTGAGTCAGCACGCCTGCGTTTTGTCAGCTGGCAGCCCAGGTGGTACCTTAAGCTCACACTGTTGAAAGTCTACACTTAACTTGCTCACAAGTCACAGGGAATCAGGTTACAGATTGTTCTTGAAAGCCTTTAGGTTTTGATAATATTTTCCCCCCAAAATATGCACTTTAGTAATGAGGAAGGGAGACAGAGAACAGAGAGTCAAATCCCTGTATGCCCTGTGGTGACACCTTGGGCATATCTTGACAAATGAGTCATCTGCTCACCTCAGAAGTCCCAAGAAACATTCAGTTTAAAGTGTGTATCCAGGGGCATTGGGCAGAAATGAACTTCCATGACCTCTTCCTAAAGACTGACCATTGGGAAACTCTCCATGCTTATGACTAATGTCTTTGGGTTGTCTACACTTGCATCCTTGACAGAGTCTGAGCATGTGAGTTGGTGCCATATCCACTAGTTAAGAGAAGCATATAATTATTGTCTCTGTGAGTCTTTTGCCCAAATTTCGAGGATCGAATACATTTCCAACATGGCAGTAGTTCCCTGTCTAGGCATGTGCAGTGAAGCCCCTGTTGGGGAGCCACTTCCATTCTCTCCAAGGAGCACGACTACCGGGAGACTACAGGGAAAGGAAGTGATTGCTCCTGTTGCTGAAGACTGGCTCTCAGCGGCTCCTTGTGAAGATCAGCTGTGGAACTTTTATCTGCAATGGTTTCCCAGTTTGCTGGCTGTACACTATTTGACACTGGACAAAAGGAGGTGATGTAATAGACCTTAGTTGCACATCTGCCATCTGTCTTATGTGTACAATGGGCCACATTAATAGGCAGAGGCTCTAAACATAGCATGTGTATGAAATCATATTGTATACCCCATGGATGAGACTGCAACCCGTCAGTGCTGGCCTGGGTGTTGAGGGAAAGGAGCTTTGGGGAAACTTGACCTTGCCCAGGCTTACGAACACCTGTTTGTTAGTGACACTCTTTGTCACTCATCACACACCCAGGGCCATTTGGGTTAAGTGCTTTCTGTAAGAAATTTTCATGGTTCCTGGGTTTTGCCAAGATTGCAGAGAAAATTCTGAGTATGTGTATGTGGGCCTGGGTGTCTAACTGCTGGTCAAATCCCAGTTTAGAATTCTCTAGATAAATACATAGACATGCTTGGGCAAGTTTAGTGCTTTGACTATTGTAGAGGAAAAGAACACTTGAACTTGGAGCTCGCTCAGGGTTGGCATGACAAGAATTCCATGTGGAAGAAGATGGTTTTCCTGTAACCACTTGATATACTGTGAAGTTATCAGAAATCAAAGCAAATAAGCCGCACATAGTAAAGGTCTTAATCCCAGTTCCTGGAACAAATATGTGGCCAAGGTAGACTGGCCATAATCATTTCTTTATTTTTATCAAAATCCACACTTACAAATCATTTCTCCTATAGTCATTACTTCAGTTCAATTCTAAAGTTCAGTTCATGTGTGTGTGTGTGTGTGTGTGTGTGTGTGTGTGTGTGTATGTGTATGCCCCACACAACCAAAAGTTCATGCCTCTCTTTGTGGTTTGTAGTCTTTCCTTCCCAACAGCTCTCTTGTTTAAGTGGTTTAGTTTCCAGTTACTATTCTTAGTGCCTGAGATAAGTCATCTCACAAGAGGAGAGGAGCTTTACTTGAGCTCACAGTGTTGGAAGTCCCAGCTGAGATCTATTGGTCTCCCACTGGTTTTGAATCAGTTTAAGGCAACAACACATCGTGGTGGTGACTCATGTGGACTAAACTGCTTACCTCATCATAGGGAGTCCATGAAGAGAGGAGGGCGAAGTAGAGTCTCACACTCACATTTGAGGTCATGTTTCCGATGACCTGAATACTTCCCACCTTTGAAATGTCCCACCATCTCCCGAAAGTACATGTAGGAGACCAAGTTGTCAACACAAGGGGCTTTAGGGGACACCCTACAATGAAACTAAAGCAATAAAGCAGGAGGACCCCATAGCAGAATAGTTTGTAGCTAGGTGAGAAAGGACAGTGTCTCTTCTCATTACATAACAAAAGGGTCTCTCTGGTATGTTGTTCTATGAAATAAACCAGGATATAAAGAAAATTTGGTGGTATATGTCTTGGTTATTGTTCTATTTCTATGACTAAGGATTTTTTAGAAGAAAGCATTTAACTGGGACTTCGCTTACAGTCTCACAGGGTTCATCCATTATCATCATGGCAGGAAGCATGGTATCAGGCAGGCGTGCCACTAAAAAAGTAGCTGAGTTTACAGCTGATCTGCAAGATGGAGGCTGGGGCAGGGGCCTGCTTTGGGCATTTGAAATCTCAAAACCCTCTCTCAGTGACACATCATCAATGTGGCCACACCTCCCAATCCTTCCCTAAACAGTTCCACCAACTAGGGAGCAAGCATTCAAATATATGTGCCCATGGGGACCAGTCTCATTCAAGCTACCAAAGCATGTCGTTATTAAAGAAAATGTGAGACCAGGTGTGCTAACGCATGCCTTTAGTTCCAACACTGAGAAGGGGAGGAAGAGACAAGTGGATCTCTGTACATTTGAGGCCAGCCTGGTCCATATAGTGAGACCATGTCAAAACAAAACAAAATAAAACAAAACAGAAAACAAAACAAAACGAAACACAACCTGGATGCCAAATATATAGTGAAATGCCAAGTCCTAAGTCCTAAGTATGATTATAAGAAGAGGGTAGGAAAACAGTGGAAAGGGGGCAGATAAAAGAAAAATGTATGTGCCTCAGTATACCTTTGAAGAATTGGTTCTAAAATAGGTGAGTAGTTTAGATAACTATTGAATATTATTAATTCAAAGTTTAAAAAGAAACTGTTCATTGAAATCCAAGGTTAAAAATCAAAAGATGTAACTAAATGTGAGCTGAGCTGGGTGTGCAAGCCACAGAGAAAATTTACTTTTAGTGAATTTAAGCTAGATATTCAAGTGTGTTATAATGTAAAGGCACAAACTACCTGAAGCTGTGCTGCATGGGGCCATATTGGCAGTGACAATGTCATTCAAAAACTCCCTCTTACATTCACCCAAACTAGAAAGAAACCATGAAACAACTATGTTAATGTCATTAGAAGATTACCAGCATGAGAAAAGAGAGGCAAATCAAAATTCAATCTAAGCTCCAATTGAAAATGTCAATTTGAATTTGTGACGTATTTTCTCTTTGGGATTTAGAGATTTTTTTTTTATGCGTTCATTGAAAGGGGCTGCCAGGAGACAACAGCCATCTCCCTTGTGCTGAGAATCCCTAGTGAAAGACTGTAGTCTCTAAACACCCTTTCCCACCACATGGAAGCTGTGCTTCCTGGAAACATGATGCAGGCCAGATACATGATAGGGGGACTTTACAATAGCTTATCACATTAGAAAGTTCTCAGAGATGATGGGCATGTTGGCAATAGACTGTAACAACCAACTCAAGGTGAGAGTGTGGCTCAGTGGTAGAGCTCCTGCTCAGAATCCTCCAGTGAAGAGTTATGGGTGTGGCTCAGTGGTAGAGCCCCTGCTTGGAATCCCCTAGTGAGGGGCTGGGAGAGTGGCTCAGTGGTAAAGCCCTGCCTACAATCCCTCAGTGAGGGTCTGGGGGTGTGGCTCAGTGGTAGAGCCCCTGCCTAGAATCCTCCAGTGAGGGATTATGTGTGTGGCTCAGTGGTAGAGCCCCTGCCTAGAATCCCACAGTGTGGGGCTGAAGGGCATGGCTTATTTCCATGCCATTATTTATTTTTTAAATATATTTATATATTTATTATATGTAAGTACACTGTAGCTGTCTTCAGACACTCCAGAAGAGGGCATCAGATCTCATTACGGATGGTTGTGAACCACCATGTGGTTGCTGGGATTTGAACTCAGGACCTTTGGAAGAGCAGTCAATGCTCTTAACCACTGACCCATATCTCCAACTCCATTATTTATTTTTGAAACATGGGGAAACTGAAGCAGTAGGTAAAGATCTACATGCCCTGTAACAATATGAGCCTTACTTCTCAAACTTCCATGGACTACACAGTTTGTCTGACATAATCTTGTCCTCTAGGGATCCATGGAAGTCAAGAAGAGGAGATAGACAATTATAAAGAAAGAAGGGTGTACTGGAGTGTGGAGTAGACCTGCCACTCAGCTTGTCCCGACATTTGTTTCTCAGAGTGACATGACTGAGAGGAGCAGCCTCTCCTGAGTGTCCCACAGTCACAGAATGAACTGAAACTTTTGGGTATTCTTTCTTCTTTTTCATGTGTAAGTATGTGAGTATGTGTGTGCACATGTCTGTAAGCCGAGGTTAATGCTGGGAATCTCCCCCCATTACTCTTCTTCCTTCTTTGAGTCAGGATGTCTCAGTCAAACCCAGAGCCTAGCGTTGCAGTTAGTCTCGATAGCAAGCCTGCTCCTGGAATATTCCATCTGTCTTCTGATATTGGGATTACAGGAGGGCTGCCATGCCTACGTGGCATTTATATGGATTTAGGGGAGCCAATGATCTCTGATTCTGATCCTCTTGCTTATGTGACAAATGGTTTAACTGCCAAGCTATCTTCAGGGCTTGGGGTTTCTCTCTGTCTCTGTTTCTCTCTTTTTTAAAATAATATTTTTGAGAAATTGTATTGAGAATTTCATAATGCATGTAATGTTTTTATCAAAGCAGGCCCGGTACTCTCCCCTTGAGATGGTTTGCATATACTTGGTCCAGGGAGTGGCACTACTAGAAAGTGTAACCTTGTTGGAGTAGGTGTGTCACTGTGCATATGGGCTTAATACCCCTGTCCTAGCTGCCTGGTTGTCAGTATCTGCTAGCAGCCTTCAGATGAAGACGTAGAACTCTCAGCAACCCCTGAACCATGGGTGTCCAGACGCTGCCATGCTCCCACCATGATGATAATGGACTGAACTTCTGAACCTGTAAAGCCAGCCCCAATTAAATGTTGTCCTTCTAAGAGTTGCCTTGGTCATGGTGCCTGTTCACAGCAGTAAAACCCTAACTAAGACATCCCTCCAGTTTTCCCATTAACCCCAGTTTTCCTCCTGACTTCGTATGCTCTTTAGTCATTTTTATTTTATGTGTCTGTCTGGTTTGCCTGCCTGCTTGTCTATGTGAAAGTATGTATGCAGTGCCCAATGGGGTCAAAAGAGGGCATCTGATTCTCTAGAACTGTGAGCTGACAAGTGGGCACTGGGAAGCCTGAATCCTCTGCAAGAACTGCAAGTGTTCTAACTCACTGAGCCATCCCTCCATCCCCTACGCTCTCTTAAAAACAAAACAAAAAACCCACTGAGTCACTTAGAGATGCTTATGCATAGGTGTAGGACCATCTGCTGGAGTGTGGGTAGCTTTTCAGGAGCTGCATCCCTGAAGAAAACCAACTCTCTCTCCCTTAGCAATCATCAACTGGGGATGGGAATTCATGATCCCTTCCGAAGTCTACGCTGAGATTTTTGGCTGACTTGCTCTTATGTATGTTTTGTGGATTCAGTCACAGATGACATACATGTAATTTCCCTGTTATGTCCAGCAAATATTGTTTGCTACAGATATCCACTGCTCCCGGCTCTAACAATCCTTCAGTCTTCTTTTCCTTCTTCCGTTATAATCTCTGAGTTTTGGTGGAAGGGATGTGATATGGAATTTTAAAATTGGTGTAAGGGATACGACTCAGTTTCTTTTGCGTGTGGCTGGGAAGGTGAGTAGAGAGAAGCTTATGCCATGGGATGCTTGCATGGGTAGTCTTGTTAATTCCAGCTCAGAAAATTATCCTTGGAATAGGAGCTGAGGAGGGGGAACAGGTCAATGGTAGAGTGGTTGGCAAGCATACAGGAGCTTCTGGCTTCCTTGCCAGTACTGGCAGAGGGGAGAGGGTGGCTTAGATCTCTGCATCTACTGCATGGAAAAGTTCTTGCCTTGCAGGGGCACTTCAATCCAATTAAGGTCTCTGTAGCTCTTTGTCTTAGTGTCTGACTGTAAGTTTATGTTGCTATATTTAGGGTAAGTGCAATTTAAAGCCTGGTCCTCTCCAAGGGGAAGTTCACAACATACTATAACTAAGAAGACAGGTCTACATGTAGCAGATTCCCAGATGGCTGGTATCTACAGCTAATGCACTGCACATTGGGAAGACTCTAGTGAGATCATAGTAGGCATGTAGGAGCAGTGGTGTGGTGATTTTGAAGTAGCTACACACCCCACACTAACTCCTGTAAGATCTGTTTGTTCCCAGTCACCAGCTTAGCCAAGGGCATCATTCTGTGGCTTGTGATATATAAGGTGGCTATGGTCTCCATTTCCTCTTATTTGTGGGTTGTGGTTAAAACATTCGACGATGATCAATAAAGAGCTGTGTGCGTGTTTGCTCCTTGGTTCTCAAGGACACACGTTTTAAACCTCACCTGTTTTTAGAGGAATCTCTGCTGGGAAACGGGAAATAAAATTCCCTAGCAACAGATGAGTTTTGCAGAGATCCACCATGCCCTTGCTTACTGTAACTAAATGTGGGGTTTGTTCTCAGTATGCGATGGCTTTGGTCTGGAGCCTAGACACCCACTATGAAAGGTGCTCCATTGCCCTCTGTCTTTGGGATGTATCCCACGTCCAGAAATGGCTTAGGATAGAAACAACCTATTGTACCCTTTAATATTGTATCTTTCACCATAGCAGAACTCCTGGGCCTGAGAAATACTTTAAAGATATATTTTGGCTCATTGTTCTGGAGGCTGAGAACTCTGAGAACAGGTGCCAAAGAAGGCTTCGTGTTACTTCTACGTGATTTCAGAGAGAATGCTCAGGTTCCTAAAGGTAATACATTAATCTATTCACCAGGGGTTCATTCCCGTGACTGAAACACTTCCCAACACTACAGCCTGGGACAAAGTCTTGACATGAGTTTTAATGGAGACCAACCCCGTTCTACCTGTAATGTCAGGTAAGGTGGCAGTCAGAACAACAGAGGACCCTGTTCTTCCTTGGAGCACGGACCCACCTTTGAAGATGTGAAAAGCTGAACTGGGTGTCCACAAACAAAACTTGGAAGTGTGGATCAGGTTGGAGATGAGGGTAGGGCAGAAGTTAAAGGCCAGCTTTTTTCTTGGAAGCAGAAGTGTGGGAAAGCTTGTTCCCACAGTTCTGCTGTTCAGATCTGGGTTCTTCATCTGCCCAGATTAGAGCCTACTGTCACTCATTGATCAGACCACAGCAGAGTTGAAACAGGCCCCCAGGCAGCCCAAAGAGAGAGGGATCCCTTCAATACACCTTCCACATTCTCCCTTCCCAACCATTCACGGTCAGCACTGAAGTGACTTTGAATGTGATATTGTAGAGTCAGAGCTTTGTTTTACATAATAGAAGTGTAATAAGGGGGAAAAAATCCAGTGAGAAAGAAAATTAAGATCCAGGGAGCCTGGGCTTTCCAGCCTTTATCTTCTTTTCTGACCTCTGGTTAAAACAGGAATTTCCTGGGAAATGGGAAGGTGAGGAGTCGCCTGAGGACTGAGGACCGACTCCCTGTTTATCTTCTTCTCTGGGACCTTTCCAGACAGAGAAGGAGATTTCTCTAGGGTCTCTGTATGACATGATGGTTCTTCCTCTCTCCTGCTCTATTGTGAATTGCAATAACTCTCTTGGTTTCTGTTTCCTCTTGGTTTCCTGTAACACTCCCTGTCAAAGGCATCACAGGTTATCATGGGCCACTCCAACGTCCTCAAAGGCACACAACTATTTTTTGTTTTTATAAACAGGCCGAAGAATAAACAGCATGTAGTGGCAGAGTGAATGTTGTCTCTGCATTGTTTAGAACACATTAGGTTATTTAGAGTACAGATGTGTGTGTGTGTGTGTGTGTGTGTGTGTGTGTGTGTGTGTGTGTGCATGTATGCAGAGTGGACCTATTTTGTGTTCATAGAAGACCCCTCGATGTGAGGGAATCTCGGCACATTTGTGTCTTCCATTAAAGCTATATGATTGTCTGTGTGTATCTTGTACCAAATGTATCCAGAACTTACTTTCTGACTAAAAGCTTCCTCTCTTAGTTGACTTAATTTGCTTTTATATTGCAGAATCACAGGAGCTGTGATATCAAATTTCAGAATTATTTGCAATTTCAGCCCATGCCTGATTTTTGCCTTCTTAAATCTGTGCAGTTAGGCAACAATATGAAAAAAAAGTCCCACTTAATCATGATGAGATTAAAGGATTTTTAAAAGGCGGTTTGCGGTCACATTTACATTCCCCGATAATTTCTTAATTTTCTCTTAAATCACCTTTCATCTTCATAAAATGAACTGTAAAAAAAAAAATCCTTCTGAATTCTATAATGTGCCAAGAAAAATGGGGGAGAAATTAAGGAGGCCCCTACCTTTTAATCATTTTGTTCATAAAGTACTTTAACTGCCCGCCAGGAAAAAGATGGAGGCTCTGGTGTCTGAGGTATTCTGTGCCATAAAGTCCCATAATAGAAACAGATGGTAGAATTGCCTTGGAAGTGGAAAAAAAAAAAGGAGTGTACACGCCGCTCACCCTAACATATGAAGAGATTCAGGGCTGACACATGAAGGGATGCACTTGGCATGGGGCCAGAGGAACACTCTCAGCAGCCAGTGCTCAAGCTGGGGACTGGGAGACCCACAATTTCAGGATCTGGAATGCCCAGGCTCCGGGATTTAGAACTCACTGAAAGCTTTCTCCTGAGGCTCCTGTCCTACAGTGGACAGTGTTTTCTGGGTGTGTTGGGTGGTTGTGGGGACTCCAGTGACGATCCCCTCCCCGCTTTTGCAAATACTTCCTCAAAACAATAGTTGAGGAGTGCCAGCTCATCTGGAGGCTCCTTATAAGTGAGGAATGGCTTTTCACCTAGACCAGCACTGTTGAACAAAGGGCAGTCTCTCACACAGACCCAACCCTGTGAAATGGCCTTGGTTAGCAGGGACACCAGACACCAGCTCAGTCTGTTATCTTGGTTGGCCAGATAACCTAATGGTTTTAGAGAAATCTCTCAAGATACTGGGTTTTCCGAAATAAAATCTGATATGAATTCCACATCATACTTCAATAGCATCAATGCACACACCATCTTTCCTTTGTATTTTGAAGTATGGAGTTTATTTTATTTGGTTTACTCTTCGGTTTTAGTCTAGTCTCCTGAATGGTGACTGGGTATCAGGTGCTAGTCAAATAAATGTAAGCTGTTACTAAATAATCATAGAAAAATGTCCCCGGGCAGGGGTGGCACATGCCTTTAATCCCAGCACTTGTGAAGCAGAGGCAGGCAGATTTCTGAGTTCGAGGCCAGCCTGGTCTACAGAGTGAGTTCCAGGACAGCTAGGGCTACACAGGGCCCTAAACAAAAAGAAAGAAAAGAAAAATGTCAAATGTTGACCAAGTCTGTAGATCCCAAGTTTGAGGAAGGACTCAGAAAGTAGCCGATGAAGGAGATGAGTAAGAATTCATCAGGCAAAGAACTAGAGGATGGTTTGGGATGGAAGTTTCCAGAAAACTTGAATCATTGACATGCAAAAGGATAGTTAGTGATTGACACAATGAACTTCACAGAAAGAGAAATCAACACAGGCAAAGGCCCTGTGTGCATGTATGTTGGAAGTATAGGGGTGTGGGGTGTTTCAGAAAATGCATCAAAAGAGATACCATTTGAAAAGAGAAGACAGAGGGAAGCTGGATACCAGATAAGGGGAGGAGGAAGAGGCACATCATCCAAGGCCATAGAGATCATATCTGATGGCCCCCATATGGATTCTAAAAAATAATTCAATACGTATACGATCACTGATGTGACAGGAACCAATTCTGTTACAAACAGACCCCCAAACAGGCAGGTAGTTTGCCACATAGACAAGTTCAGGTGTGGAAACTTGCTTTGATGTACTTATGTGGAGGCCCAGGCTCCACCCACCTCCCTCCTTGCTCTGTCACCCAATAGCATTATCTTATCATCCTTTGCATCTTCTGGTGGTAAGGGACAGAATATAGAGAGGACCCACTCAGTGTGCAAAACTGTATGTGATGAGATGTGTTCCAGATGCCCCAGATGTGCAAAGAATAGTTAGGAGTGTTTATCTGCAGTGTGACCCATAAATATGAGAGCCTGCGGTCTTCACCTTGGAGAGATTCACACATACCTTGGTAATACAGGCCTTGTTGAACATAGATGCCTTCTCTTCTCTCCCAGGATGCCTGGTATCTTTTGATCATCCATCTCTACAGAGAATTGTGGTCCTTGCAGATCTAAGTCCAGAGGTGTCAGCCAAATTCAGATCAGATGTGACAAGGCTATTCCTTTCTCATAGGGCTCTCTACCTGATGCTAGGGTGGGAAGAGGGAACTTAACTGGGGAATTGCATCCATCAGACTGTCATGTTTGTGTATTTTTTTTAAACCTAATGACTGACGTGGAAGGAGCCAGCCCACTATGGGCAGTGACACTCCTTGGGCAGGTAGACCAAGGCTGTGTAAAAAGGCAGTTTGAGCAAGTCAAGGAAAGGAAGTCAGTGAGCTGAGTTCCTCTGTGGCCTTTTCTTCCAGTCTTCTGCCTAAATGAAAAGGGATGAGGTCTTCTAAAGCATCTTTAGAATCCAGTTCTGTCTAGTTTTGTAGGGAATGGATAGGTCAAGCGTCTATGCGTCATGCACCTGCCGGTGAACGTGACAGGCAGCAGAAATCTGAAGGAGCAAAAGAGGGCCTCCCAGAAAATAGGTTCCCCCCTGCTTTGTGACAGGGATACTGTGTGTGGCTGACTATGTGTGGCTGCTGACTCCAGAGAGCTGACTAGGAATGCCTGTACCTGCTGCGGGGGAAAGGGCAAGGCAGCTGGATACCGACATCTGCAAACTTTTTCTGATGTTCCCTGCCCCTTGGCACCCTTCCCTGGAATCTCAAATCTTTACCTCGACTAAGATTATAATTGGCTTCTAGTTGGACTTTTAGCTTCCACCAGGCTGTGGCAATCTCAATGTGATCATAGTCTTCCCTGGAGGTTCTTCCAGTTTGCCCCCACTTCCTGTCCCTGGGCTGGTGTCTGGCTTCCCCTGTACACTGTGAATGTCGGAAAGTAGGCTGGGTAGATTATCCGATGAAAACGCTCTTCGTCTTGCTTAGGGAAAGGGACAACTAACTGGCTCAACTCATCTCCTGGGTGCAGGTTCTTCACTGTGAGCCCTTCCTTCTGGACCATTGCTAGCTCCCAGGAGCAGACCGTGTACTGGACTCATCATTATTAGCTTCCCAGCGCAGGGCAGAGGACTAAACACCCAGAACTGAGGATGGCCACGCCCATGGAAAAAAACACTCCTCTGCCTGTGAAACAGCAGCTGACTGTGTACGTGGAGAGGATGGCTGCCTCTGGGGGAGCGGAGGCTCTCCGGTGGACTCAGAGGTTCATTCTTTGTGGACGGTTGCATGTCCCAGTTATTTCTGTGGGTGCCAGACAAGGATACCTGGGAGCTAATCTCCATTACCTTAATGCCCTTCTTATCTTCCTTCACATACCCAGATTCCCCCGAAGCCCCATTGAGGATTCAGGATCTCACAGTTTTCTTTGTCCTGTTTGCAGGGTCAAGGTTGGAGGCTGAGGGACCACAGGAGCACCACCAATGGGACTCTAGGACCCCAACAAGATCTTTCCTCACTGATTTTTAGGCCCGTAAGCAGATGTCCCCCATCCCCTGCAGCCCCAAGGGCTTCCGCTCTGTGTCTAGGGAAAGGAAAAGCCCGGCTGGTTGAATCCCAGTGAGAATGTTGCCCGCGTTGATTTGCGGTTTGACAGTCAAAAATAATCCAAGCATAGCTTTGCATGTGATTTATACAAGTGTCTTAATTGGCATCTTGATTATATGATTGCGTGAAGGGCTGTTTTCAAGGTGTGCCTCTAAATAGAAAAAAAGAAGAAACATACAGCTGGGAAATGTGGGACGAGCTACCGAGTCTCTGCTTTATCCCTGGATTTTAAAATTATTATTATTTTTGAACCAACCCAACACTACGTCTTCCGTTTTCTGCCCCTCTGCCGGACCTTAGGTGGCAAACATTTTTCCCCAAATTACATAAATCTTTCCTGCAG
>JADRCC010562528.1:0-11025 GCA_019843855.1 Hylomyscus alleni
GCAGGAGCATGGCAGCATCCAGACAGGCATGGTGCAGGAGGAGCTGAGAGTTCTATATCTTCATCTGAAGGCTGCTAGCAGAATACTGGCTTCCAGAAAGCTAAGATGAGGATCTTAAAGCCCACAGCCACAGTGACACACTTGCTCCAACAAGGCCACACCTCCAAATAGTGCCACTCCCTGGGCCGAGCCTATACAAACCATCACACCAGGTTTTTCTCTTCTCTGTCCCAGCCAGGTGGGTCCCCTCTGAGGTCACAACCTCCCTGCCCTCTTGCTTTGGCTCCCAGTGGGTCACCACACTTCTGTTCTTTCCCCTTGTTCCTCTGTCAGACTCACTGCCGTGTTCATGCAAATTACTGCCTTCAATCAGCCAGCCTGTGATAAGACACCACGGCCTATGTGTTAAACTTGGTGTGACTCTGGGGCGCTGGTGTCAAGGATACACCCTGCAGGCTCTGCAGTTGTGATTCAGCAAGGAGGGGCAAGGGACCGGATGTGGGTGGAAAGGGAAGTCTGAAGCCAGAGAAAGCGGCATCTGGAGGGCTGGCAGCTGTGGCGGGCACTGAGGAGTCACTGTTCTCCGTTACTAACTAGGAAGCTCATCCGTTCTCTCCTCTGTACCTCAGCACCTCTGCCCTCTCTTAGGACCACTCTCCCTCCAGTCCCTCCTCTCACCATGCCATCCTGTCCTCAGAGATCCACTAGGAATGTGGGGTGTCAGCCACCTGTTTTTTACCCTATCGGTCATGAACATCTTGGGCCCTAGGCTTCTGTTCCAACATGGCAGCTTTACTGGCTGTGATTGTGGGCAGATGTGCTTCCAGAATCTTCTTGTCTTATTGACCTCAAAGGACAGACAGTCAAGCTCTGCCTGCTTAGGCTTTGGAAGAGCTGCTGAGGCAGCAAGCGAGTGCTCCTGTTACTATAACAAGTTTTCTCTCACAATTACTAAAAACTCTGAGAGCTGAGTGTTGGCTTCTGTGGCTGAGTCACCAGAGCCTGGGTGTCAGACACCACAGATCCACAGATGCCAGCTGCCACCCACCCCAGGTGTCTAGCATACCCGGAAGCTACTGGGTGGCCACCGCAGGTACTTGCAGAGAGAATCTCACCAGACTTTATTTTTTTTTTTTTTAAAAAATGATGTCTTTTATTTTAATTTTATTGTGTATGAGCGTTTTGACTGCATCTATGTTTGTGCGCTAGCTGCACGTGTGCAGTGCCCATGGAATTCAGGGCAGTGCTAGATATCCTGAAACAGGAGCAATAGATGCAGACATCCTGAGACAGGAGCAATAGATGATTGTGAGCCACCCTGTGGCTTGCTGGGAATCGAATCCTGGTCCTCTGGAAGAGCAGCAAGGGCTCTTACCTGCTGAGCCATCTCTCCTGTTCCCACACTGGACTTTCAAAAATCTGAACTCTCTCCCAGGCTGGGAAGAAGGTGACGACGAGAGAGCCGCTTCAGAATGGTTTTGACTCAAGCAGGTCAGAGCTCGGCTCTCCCTGTGGCATGACCCTTCCAGTCCCAACCCTGTGCTCTCGCTTCTGCTACCAAGGAAGACCAAATAGCTCCAGATGACAAGAATTCGTTCTCTAGAGGTTTGTAGTGTGGAACCTGACACCCCCATTGGGTAGAGCCATGTACCCTGCCTCCCCCTGCCCCCCAAGTATTCAGGGAGGCTAACTCTGTCTCTCTTAGTATCCTACAGCCTCAGGTTCTCCTGGCATGTGGCCACATCAGTCCAGTCCCTGTTATATTTTCCCTGATGTCTCTGCCTCCTCCCCTAATGAGGATCCACCTTAGTGTACTGAGAGCAGCAGGAGCCCAGCCTCATGAGGATATATCTGCAGGACCCACCTCCATATAAGGTCACATGTGCAGGTACTAGTGAGGGAGAGCTTTAGAATGATTTTAGGAAGTTACAGTTCGACCAATCGCAAGTTTATGTTTCTCAGGGCAGCTGAGGGATGATGCTCCAGACTTCAAATGAGAGGGGCGGTGGGTCCAGCTTCCCTGTGAGCATCTACATCACTGTGGGGTCATTGCTATGGAGTAGGTGCGCACACGTGTGGCTTCAAGGACAAGCAGGCTAAGAGTGCCAAAGTCACTGTGTGGAGAGAGGAAGTAGTCCTGTTGGCCCGCCATCGGCGAGTAGAGGGAGGCTGAGCTTGGCTTGTGATGCGGTTGGTGGGTGCTCCCCGTGTTGATGAGGACCCCACTTTGGCTCCCTTCAGAGTGAGCGGTGTTTCCCTGACGCCTACAGGTTTCCCCGGCTCTGCCATTAACCCCGCTGCCTTTCATCTGCTCATTTCACAGCATTCATTTTAATCATGAAAAGGTCAACTTGTCAGCACACAAATGTTACACTTAATTTGTTTTCTCGAGGCACATCCTATCCGTGATAATTTGGCCCAATTTTTAGTCATTTGCCAATGGGAGGTGCGTTGGGAGGGGCCACAGGGCGGAGCTGCACCTGGGACAGATCACAGCCTTACCTGGAGATCCACTGAGTGACTCTGGGGCCTGATGTGGGCAGGGGTTCCAGTGACTTTGAGACTAACTGTATTGTTTTGATCCCAAACATCTACAGTCGTGCCTGGCAGTGGCTTGGACTGGGGGTCATGGGGTCCCGGGTGTTGGGGCTTGGATGAAACCCCGGCATGGTAAAATCTTCTTGTATTTCAACATCTTCCACCTGGGTCCCTTTTACTGTCTTTGGTCATCTTCTGATTGCTTCCTCACCAAGTTCTTCTCCTTCCCAGAGTCCTCCTACATGGCAGGAGGTTGTTCCTGAACATCCTGTGAACTTGTCCTGGGGAGACAGACAAATGTGTATTCAGGATTCTACTCCAGTCTATCTTGGCGAACCGTGGAGTTTAATTATTTATATGAGTCTGGGTGAGTGGTCCCCTGCAGGTGCCTGAGCAACCAAGGAGCAGCTGAGCCGTGGATGGAAATGTCCCCCACTCTCTCCAGCAACAGTCTGGGCCTCATGAACCTTTCTCTTCTCCATGATGGAAAACTCATAGACCAATCTTATATAGGTCTCCTGTAGACGATTCTAGTCTCTGAGAGTGTAAAGAGGACACCGGCCATGCTGTGATAGCAGGATAGTGGACCTGGGGGCTTAGTATAGCCATAGAAAACAGACTTCTCTGAGTCATCTCTGGTTCTTAGTCACTCAGCAGACAGAGACCTTGATCAGTCTTCATGATCAGCCTTCAGCAGAACCACTGAACATCCGCAATCCTGGCACCTAGGCATGGGCTGAGATGGCAGGGCTGTGGTGGAGAAGGGTGGCATTCCCTCCATCGTCAAGTGGCTCCATCTTTCGGGGGCCATCATGGCTATGACCCGTAGTTCCCAACCTGCTCCCATCGGATGTGCAGCTCTTTGCTCCCCCTCTATTTCCCATGCTGCTGGCTGTCACCTGACCACTGTGGCCTGTCACCACACAGCTACTGGTCGTCTTCACTGTTCTTTCTCCTCTGGTGGTCCCTAGAGCCCTCTCCCTATCCCCCTCCCTGTGGCAAACCCAACAGCAATCATGGTTCTGTCCCAGACACCATAATGCTCACTGTGACTGCTCCTGTTATGAGACTGAGGTGCAGCCCCTCAGGGCTGAGTCACAGAGACCCAGACAGGAAGTATGGTTAACCAGGTGGGAATTCAGGTTCACAGCACAGCATGGGTGGGGGGGGGAGCTTCTGCTGTCAATCACATTGGAGCACAGAGCCTTGCCTGGGGAGCAGCAGAAGGATGAGGAGACTGTGTCAGCCTGCCCACGAGGGTACAGCCATGCCATCTGTCACCTCCCAAAGGTGGCCACAGCTAGCATGAGTCTTGGGAATATTAGGGGAACCAACACCCTCTCCAGGTGTTCAGTCCAGGTGTTCGGTCCAGGTGTTCAGTCCAGGTATTTGGTCCAGGTGTTCAGTCCATATGTTCAGTTCAGGTGTTTGATCCAGGTGTACAGTCCAGGTGTTCTGTGCCCCTCTCCCCCGTCCCTCACAGATGGGAGATGCAGGTATTTCCAAGTCCACTATTCCCTTGTGTGTCAGCCTTAGTGCCTAGAGCATGGCAGTCCCATAAATCAACAGTCACAGTGAACAGAGAGCAGAAGGCTTGTCCGTTTCCACCAGTGGTTATGGAGACAGTAAGCGTGCAGATGACTGCTCCTGTCTGGGCCCTGTTGGGGCACATGTTATTCTAGATCATCTGCATGACTCCTGAACCCCCTCAGAGGCTCAGCATGTCCTCTTCCTTTTACAGAGGGAGCCCTGAGACTCCCAGGAAGTGCAGGGAGCTACTCAGGTTCCTTGGATCCCAGCATGCAGACTCCGAGGACAGGGCTGCAGTCACTCGGGTTTATTGGAGAGACTTTCTCCATGAGAGCCCCTGTAGCCCCTGTAGCCCCTGGGTGGTGTCGGTGGAAGGTTTGAGGCTTTGATTGGAAATTTTGTTGCTCTCAGACACCTCATCCACTCTCCTTCCTGACCTGCCCCAAATGGGATAACCCCTCCCTTTGTCCCACAGGGCTGAAGATTCTCTCCACGTACAGGCCCACAGGCTCTCCTGGTGGCCACTGTCTGAGTGGCTTCCTCACTATCAGTGAACTGGGCCGGTCCTTCACTCCAGCCATACTTGACAGGCCTTTCCTTTAAAGACTTCACTTCATGCCCAGCAGGGCCCTCCCTCACCCTCACGGTTCCCAGCTCTCCTTTCCCACAAGGCTCTAAGAGGCTGAGGAGAAACTCTGAGGCTGACGCCTCTGGGTGCAGGAAAGCTGGATTACTAAAGTAAAAGGGACTGTCCAGTCTCTCTGGCACCTCTGCCTCTCTCTGCCGTCCATTTTGTACTGGACAGGTAGAAGGTTCCACAAAGGACCATGGAAGAAGCTCTGGGATGTTGCACCTGAGTACTTTAACCCGTTAGGTTAAGCAAAGGGCGACAGGTGCCGGGCAGAGCGTGCGCTGTGGTCAGCTCAGAAGAACATCACCTAGGTTGTGCCTGACAAGGGGGTCACTCAGTCAAGGGGAACAGAGTCAAGAGAGCTGAAGAGTAAAGGAGCCGCCCCACCCGTCTCTAGCTGGCCTTCTGACAGCCTGTCAGACTCATCAAACAGCATCAGTAGTGTCTGTCCCAGAGCCAGGGAGCGCTCAGTGTAGAGCATCGTCACCACAAGCACCAGCCAAGAAGAAGGTTAAAACAGCTAGGCTCCCGGTCTCAGGCAGACGTGCCAGCTGTGTGATCTGGGTTAACTATCTGATCGTTCTGTGCCCCGTCATCTGGACTTCAGAGCACCAGAGGCTCATTAAAACATGCACCGGAGAACCTGACTGGACTGGGGCTGTGGCTCAGTTGGTAGAGTGCTTGCCCGGCATGCACAAAGCCCTGAGTTTTATTCCCAGCAGTGCATACAGAAACCAAGCTCACTGTTATTAGCCTGTCGTCCCAGCACTGGAGAGACGGGGCAGGTGGACCAGAAGTTCAAGGTCATCTTCTACTACCTAGTTTGCTGGAGGCCAGCTGGGGCTGCATGAAATTCTCTTAAGAGCCCTTGGGGCTTAATTAAGCTTTAAATGAGTACCTTATTTTCTCTCCCTTTGGTTGGAGCAGGGAAGTGTCCTTGCCTTGGAGGAGGATTAGTGTCAGGCACTGGCCCCCAGACCTTGGTGTGATGAGGGACCCTCTTCTGGAGCCATCTCTTCCTTCCTTTGGTCATTAACACATAAACGCTCCCTGCCACGCTGGGTTCTACTGAGAGTTGAGTGAGCAAGCTGCCCAGAGCACGCTGAATCTAACAAACCTTGATTGGAAGGAGGGCGGTCATCTACACTAAGGGACACTCCTCTCTTGTGACCTGTCTGGACTTCAGGAACCCTGATACTGACACAAAATGCCCATCCTCCATTCCCACTGTGCCTCAGCTCTTGGGGACCCTGAAGCCTTTCTCAGTCCACCATCCTAAGCAGGAGGAACACAAGCCCGAGGTGGCGCAGAGGCAACTGGATCGATAAGAAATGTCACCGAGAACGCACTGCAGCCCCCACTGGAGGCAGCAAGAATCCCAATCAAAGAATGCATCTTGTTGACAAACTGAATGTGAGATCAATTCTGAGCCCCTCAGAAACTAGTTGCTCAACTGGCATAACTCTCCCGCAGGTGACACCTGCTGAATACAAATTAATCTGACTAGGCAGATGTGGCCAGTGACAAGTTCCTTTCCTGGGTGCTGGGTAATGTGAGAATGTCTGTGGGGTTCTCATCTGCAGCAATCAAAACCCTGTCGGGAGCATCCGTCAGGACTCTGAGGCCAGGTGCACCCTGCCTCAGTCTCCTGCCCTCTTCTGCAGCCCTCATAATTCACAGCTCTCTGAGAGGCAGTTAATCAATAGAAATATCTTTGGTGGGAAGGTCCTTGGTTGCAGGGTAATAGGTGTGCTGATGGGTTCTCTGCAGAAGCCATCAGGTGATGGCTTGTCTCCCAGGACTGGCTTGAAGGACTGATGCTGCCTGGGCCTTCACCTTGCTGGCTCCAGAGCCAGCCCTGACTGGCAGAGGGAAGCCCTTGTGAGCCTAGCAGGAGCCCTTTCGTGGGCTCGGAGGCTTCCAAGGCACTTGGTGGTGCTGCCTGCCCAGTATCCCGGCAGGAGCTTTCATTTGTCACGAGAGATGGAATCTTTCAAAAATAACCCGTGTGTGCGCGCGCACGGCTCCAGCTCGCAAATGTCTTGACACTGCCAGCCTTTAATTAGCTGTGCTTTGCCATCAGGGATGCTGCAACTGCCACTTCCCAGGCTGCAAATGACATCGTTGAGTCACCGAAAGAGAAGGAAGTGTGAGCTGTGAGGGGGCCTGGGTCACCTCGGCCAGTGATAATCTACAGAGCCCAGGGACAGCAGCCAGCGGTGGCTGAGGTCACAAACTGCAGAAGGCTGGCTAGATCTGGCTGCTGGACCTGAGAAAGCTTTGTCCACTGCCTCAGGTGCTACATTCTGCAATGCCAGCTGCTGTCCTTGGGGGTTGGAGAACATACACACAGCCACAGACACACACATAGACACAGACACACAAACACACAGACAAACAAACATATGCAGAGAGAGACACACACACACAGACATACAGACACACAGACACACAGAGGCACAAAGACATACAGAGAGAGAGAGAACAAGAGCCACACAAACACACAGAGAGATACAGACACACACAAACAGACACAGACACACACACAGAGACACACACACAGAGACACACACACAGAGACACACATACAGAGAGATACACAGACACACAGAGAGAGACACACACAGACACACAGAGAGACACACACAGACACACACACAGACACAGAGAGAGACACAGAGAGAGACACACAGACACACAGAGAGAGACACACACAGACACACACACAGACACACACAGAGACTCACACAGACACACACACACAGACACACACACACACATAGACACAGCAGACATGTAGGATGAAATTTAATGGTGGCAGGTTTTTTTTAACCCAGTGGCTCTCAAATAACTGAGACAGACCTACTAAGTTTATTAGCAAGCTTTAAGCACCATGACTGGGCATGTTCTAAGGTATTCTAACCTTGTGAGCTATCTACACCACAGCCACAGACCCCATGTTGCCTGCAGTTTGAGTCCCACTCTGGCTTGCTCTGCTCCAAGTATGTCCTCATGGTGAACCCCCTTGGCAACTCCTCCCCAAGCCCAAATTCATGATGACAGTCTCCTTCTCCATCTGCTTCCTGGCCCTTCTCTCCTGGACCTACCCTCACCTGCCTGGTGGCCAATCCTTCTCCCTGGCTCTTCTCCCGGGAGCCCTAACTGGGACTGGAAGTTCAGCCCTCCTCCCTCTTCTCTCTCTTCTTCCCAGGTGTTGGCCGTCAGCCTTTTATTAGCCAGCCAGAGACAACGCATCCTGTACACCACACTGATACAGGAGATTCCGCAACACTCATGGCAGACACTATAACTACATACATCTCAGGGCACAGAAATCAGCATCTGAATACATAGATGTATTCATAGAAAACCCTCCTACAGCACACACACACTCACAACCATAGACACAACCACATACACAGACACACAGATACACACATACACACACACAAAACTATAGGTACAACCTCAACACAGACACACAGACACAGACACACAGAAGCACACAGAGATACAGACACAGACAGACAAACACACACACACAAAACCATAGGCACAACCACATACACAGACACACAGACACACACAGAAACATACAGACACATGCAGAAACACACACAGACATATAGACACAGACAGACACACAAGACACACACACACACAGACACAGACACACATAGACACACAGATATACACACACAACCATAAACACAACCACACACAGAGACAGACACATACAGAAACATAAACAGACACATGCAGAAACACACACACAGACATATAGACACAGGCAGACATACAAAGATATACACACACACAGACATTCACACAGACATACAGACACACAAATATATACACACAGACACACACAGAGACATATACACAGACATAGACACACACAGACACGCATAGAAACATACACAGATACATGCAGAAACACACAGACATACAGACAGAAAGATACAGACACACAGACATAGACACAGACACACACAGACATAGACACACACACACATACACACATACACACACACATACCACCAGGCTGGCTAGAATTTGGAAACTGGTGCCTATTCTCAGAGGTCCATATTGGGGTCTGAGTTGTGTCTTCAATCAGTTTTCCTTTCCCTAATGATCCGTGATGTTGAACGTCTCCTCACAAGCGTCTGGGACTCTCCACTTTGGAGAGATGCGTGTTGAACCATTGCCTGCTTTCTGTCGTTTCTAAATTAAGAAAATGGGCTTTGTTTTTAAACAGCAGTTTAGGTTCACAGGAAAAGGAACATTTCCCATAATCCCTTTCTCCATGCAGCATGACAAGTGTGGTCAGCATCCTCTCCAGAGCCTCCATCAGCCCCAGGTGCTGAGTGTATCACCCTACCCAAGGCTCTCAGACCACATCAGAGTACATTCTGTCTCCAAATGTGTTTTCATCATTTTTTATTAGGGTGTTCTGGTAAATATGCACGATTATGGTGGTGTTGGTCTTCCTTCTTAACTCGACTTGGTTTGGGATCACCCAGGAGACGCTCATCTTGCTGTGTCTGAGAGGGTGTTTCCAGAGAGATTAGCCGAAAAGGGACTATGGCATGAGCAGCACCATCCACCCGCTGGGGTCCTGGGCTAAATACAGAGGAAGCATGCACTGAACACCAGCACCCGCCCTCTCTGCCTCCTGACCACAGACCAGCTCTAGCTACCATGAGTCCCCTGCCCGTAGCTTTGAGACCAATATCTCCCTTTTTCCTTAAATTCTTTCTTTTCAGGAATTTTGTCATAGCAGTGTGGGAAATAATTAAGAAGAAAACCGGATCAGGAGTGGGGTCCCTCTGCAATATCCCTCACCTTGGCTTATGGACTCTTCACTGGTGTGTTGAAGGAATGTGAGTGGGCTTTCTAGCTGTGGGCAGGTGAAACCTAAGAAGTCAGTAACCAAAACTTAATGGGCCATCCTGGTGGGAGTGTGGGAGACCAGAATGCTGAGAGAAACGTGATAGGCAGAGGCCTGGATAATGAGTTTCAGAGGGGATCAAGGGCCCAGTCAGAAACCAGGCTAGAGGCCGTTTGAGTATGTATTCTTTCAAATAATCTGGCTTTACTCTGCTGATGTCCTGAGAGCCCGAGTAGGCCGAATTCAAAGCAATGGATTAATTCACTTGGCAGAGATAATTTCAGGATGGGACACGCCAGGCCTAACTGTTCGTATATCTGAAGGAGATGGAAAGAAAGGGAGGGAGGCAAAGTGAGAGGGAGGGAGTGAGTGAGTGAAGTAGAAACTTAATGGTTTTTAGGAGAGTCAGTTGTGTTTGATGGCACTTTGCTGGGGCAAACACGTTAAGGAGTTTTCCTGGCGTGGACACAGGTGAAAGACTAAGGCAGACTTGTGAAGGAACGTTTCGCTGAAGCAGACATAGGAGAGAGGATGCTCTGCTAAAGCAAGCATGTGAAAGGACACGTGATAAAGGATTCTTTGATAATGATAAGCGTGTATTGGTCCACCTTACGTATGCCTTACATTGTGTAGTTGAACTCCATTTGTCAGACTCCATAGATAAAAATGCACCAAAAACCTTCTGGTAGTGTGCTGGTGGCTTCTTACCTCTTCGGAGGCCTCCGGCTGGTTGGCAGAGTGACGTCAGCTGAGATAGATGCAGGTGCTGAGGCAAGACACGAGGAAGACATGTGATGCTTGGAGGGTATAAATAGGACTCCATGGAGTGATGGAGAGAGCTTGGCTTGCTGGTACAGCTAGTTGTGCAATGCTTGCTGGTCTTTGCTGATCTCCGTTTCCCTGAGAGAGGCACAGCTGAGAACTTCTGGTGTTTCTGTTGGTCCCTCCTGGTGACTCGTGCCAAAGCTGAGGCCTGGCTGTCTCTGCTAGGTCGTGCCACTACTGCTGATTCGTGTTTGCTATCCTGACTCTACGGAACTGGACTGCTGGTGTATCCGTGAAGTGTTTGCGCGTGGATCTAGATGCCGCTGCCGACCTGTGATGCTCAGAGCTTAGCCCTTCCTTTAGAAACAATGCTTATTGTTTTAAAGAAAAAATTTACACTTAATTTGTTTGTTTTGAGGTGGTGTATGTGTGTGTGTGTTTGTGTGTTGCTTATGCCAATGTACATATGTACTTACGTGTGTGGAGGCTAGAGGCTGGTGTCAAATTTCTCCCTCCATCCCTCTCCACCTTACTTTTTGAGACAAAGAGCTCCCTGCTGAGGACTAGTTGGGGGCAGCTGGTCTGGCTGAATAGGGAGCAATCAAATGGGGTTTTTCTGGAGTGGAGGGCCCTTGGTAGGTAGAACGGGGAGGTCTTAGTGGCACTTGTG
>JADRCC010562529.1:383-10395 GCA_019843855.1 Hylomyscus alleni
CACACACACACACACACACACACACACACACACACACACACACACACCACTAAACAAACAAAATCAAACAAAAGTCAATGGTGCACTTTTGTAGATATCTTACTGACAATAATTAAATTATCATCCCTTCTAATTATTCAGGGAAGACAGATTTTATGACTTGATAATTGCTGATGATTTTAATACTGTCCCTTCAAACAAAAATTTGAGTTCTTTAGAGTAGAGACTGTTAACTTGCACTGCAATGGTTTTTCTTCCACAGAAAGCCAAGGGATGGTGTCTTAAGAATAGTTTTATTATTTCCAACACTTCCTACACACTGGGACAAAAATATGATTAGAAGAGTTCCAAACTCTAGTCTCATCCTTCCCCATTTGGCTAGAGCAACAGAAGCAAAAACAGGCATGTGAAATTGCCTCACAGCCTTTTTTGGTGGAGAAGCCTTCCTTGGGCAGGCTTGGTGACAGTGGCCTTTGTCTTAAGAGCTCGCATGTTCACAGTTCTGCCTGTCCTTGGCACACAGGATGTTGGTTTTGCTCTGCACTGTCTTAATCCATTTGCTGTGCTGAACTTAGTTGCCATTTGTTCTTCCTTCTACATCTCAATCCGTATTTCCACTTCTGGTCTCTGCCTTATTGCTTCCCAAAGGCTGTTTCTCTCTTTTCTCAAATTTTCACTGAGCTGTGGTTGTATTCTCAATTCTTTCATTTTCTTCTAATTTGATTTACTCATGCCATATTTTTGTTCCAATCAAAATCATATTAGAGACTATTATTTCTTGGCTAACATATTATAAAACAGTAATGTATCTCCTGTAGGTATGTAACAATATCCACTATACTTCCAATTCATTATCCACATTCAGTGGACATTTATTAATCCAACAAATATGCCATCATAAGCAGATGCTTAATTGTGTGAGATAAATTAATATGTATGCACCATGTACTCAGAACAGCTATCATTTTGTGATAATACTTGCTTTCCATATGTGTATTTTTCTGGCTTATGAAAACAGCTCATTTTGAATGGCAATCAATATACTTTGAGTATTTGAAGTGAGTAGTTGTCTTAGGGTTTCATTGCTGTGAAAAGACACCTTTAGGAAGGCAGCTCTTATAAAGGACAGTATTTGATTGGTGCTATATAGTGGAAACTTCTAGTTCTTTGGAAAGTTAATTATACTAAATAATGTTTTGCTGGGGCACATAGGTGAAAATATGTCTTGCTAAAGCATACAAATAAAAGACTGTTTCCATGAAGCAGACACAGGTGAGAGGATGTTTTGATATAGCAAACACATGAAAGGACACTTTATAAAGGAGTAAAAATATGACCCCACAGAAAGTGGGAGAGGAGGAGTAAGCTTTGTTTTGCTGGACCTCACTATTCCTCACTAAAGGCATGCATATATTGGTTTGCCTTACATAGCATTGTTGAGCACAATTTGTGATAATGCCACCATTGAGAGAAACTCAACCAAGAACTGCTCATGAGGTTCCTGCAGCAGCATACCTCTTCTGCTGCTTCATGTCAGCCATTTGGTGTGCCTGGTAGATTCTGCCTGATAGTAAACAGCTTCCTGATGTCTGTTTGCCTAGAGGACTCTTCTGCAGCCCTTAATTCATGTTTGATGTTTGCTACAGGATTGAACTGCTGCCAAAGAAGATCAAGCTCACCTCCAAACTACTACTGCTGAACAGGTCTACTTCCCCTACATCCTAATAACTTTTCTCTTCCACTACCTCTGTTGGGTGGTTGGCAAGAGGAGAGGTTGAACCCTTATAAAAAGTAGGTTGACAGTGTCCTTTGCCTTACCGAAGCTTTGTAATTTTATGAGTTCCCATTTGTCAATTCTTGATCTTAGAGCATAAGTTATTGGTGTTCTATTCAGGAAATTTTCCCCTGTGCCCAATTTTTTATAGGCTCTCCCTCACTTTCTTTTCTATTAGTTTCAGTGTATCTGGTTTTATGTGAAGGTCCTTAATCCACTTGGACTTGGACCACTGTCAATAGGACACAATGGCAATCAACAGATTGGGAAAAGATCTTTAGAAGTCCTACACCTGATAGAGGGTTAGTATACAATATATACAAAGAACTCAAGAAGTTTGACTCCAGAGAACTAAATAACCATATTAAAAATGGGGTACAGAGCTAAACAAGGAATTCTCAACTGACTAATACCGAATGCCTGGGAAGCACCTAAAGAAATGTTCAACATCCTTAGTCATCAGGGAAATGCAAATCAAAACAACCTTGATATTCCACCTCACACTACTCAGAATGATTAGGATCAAAAATCCAGGTGATAGCAAATGCTGGAGAGGTTGTGGAGAAAGGCAAACACTCCTCTATTGCTAGTGAGAGTGTAAGCTAGTACAACTACTCTGGAAATCAGTTTGGCAGTTCCTCAGAAAATTGGACATAGTATTATCTGAGGACCCAGCAATACCACTCCTGGGTATATATACTCAGAAGGTGCTCCAACATGTAATAAGGACACATATTCCACTATGTTCATAGCAGCTTTATAATAGCCAGAAGCTAGAAAGAACCCAGATATCCCTCAGCAGAAGAATGGATACAGAAAATGTCATACATTTACACAATGGAGTATACTCAGCTATTAAAAACAATGAATTTATGAAATTCTTACGCAAATGGATGGATCTGGAGAATATCATCCTGAGTGAGGTAACCCAATCACAAAAGAACACACATGGTATGCACTCACTGAAAAGTCGATATTATCCCAGAAGCTCGGAATACCCAAGATGCAATACACAAACCACAAGAAACTCAAGAAGAAGGAAGAGCAAAGTGTAGATACTTTGCGCCTCTTTAGAAGGGGGGATAAAATATCCATGGAAGGAGTTAGTTACAGAGACAAAATATGGAGCAGAGACTGAAGGAATGACAAACCAGAGATTGCCCTATCTGGGGATCCATCTCATATACAATCACCAAACTCAGACACTATTGTGGATACCAACAAGTGCTTGCTGACAGGAACCTGATATATCTGTCTTCTGAGAGGCCCTGCCAGTGCCTAACAAATACAGAAGTGAATGCTAACAGTCATCCATTGGACTGAGTACAGAGCTAGAGAAAGGACCCAATGAGCTGAAGGAGTTTGTAGCTCCATAGAAGGAACAATGTGATCTAACTAGTACCCCAGAGCTCCCAGAGTACCAAAGAGTACACATGGTGGGACTCATAGCTCCAGTTGTGTATGTAGCAGAGGACGATATAGTCAGTCATCAATTGTAGGAGAAGCCCTTGGTCCTGTGGAGGCTCTATGCCCCAGTGTAGTGGAATGCCAGAGCCAGGAACTGGGAGAGGGTAGGTTGATGAGCAGGAGGAGAGGGGTGGGGTTAGGGGGTTTCAGAAACCAAGAAAGGGAGAATGTTTGAAATGTAAGTAAATAAAATATCTAATAAAAAAAAGTAGGTTGAAAATAATTTATGCCTAGAGGGCTGGCTTACAGTTTCAGGACTGGCTTACAGTTTCAGGACTGGCTTACAGTTTCAGAGGTTCAGTCCATTATCATCATGATAAGAAGCATGGCAGCCTTCAGACAGACATAATGCCAGAAGAGCTGAGAGTTCTACTTCTTGCTCTGAAGACAGCCAGAAAACTCTGTCTTTTCCAAAGGGCAGAGCTGCACCACAAGGCAACTTCAAAACCCACATACACATTAACACACTTCCTCCAACAAAACTAAACCCATTCTAAAAGGACCACATCTCCTAAAATGCTACTTCCCATGGGTCAAGTGTATACAAATTAACTAAGCCCCATAGACTTGTTCAAACACAAGAGTCTACGGGTGATACCTAGCCACAGCAAAATGCAAAATACATTTAGTCCAACTTTAAAAGTCTCCATAATTTATCACAGTCTCAAAGATGTTCATAGTTTCAAAGTTTAAGGTCTTTTTTGAGATTCATGCAATCTCTTAACTGTAGTCCCCTATAAATTTTTTTTTTTTTTTTTTAGTTTTTCGAGACAGGGTTTCTCTGTGTAGCCCTGGCTGTCCTGGTACTCACTCTGTAGACCAGGCTGGCCTCGAACTCAGAAATCCGCCTGCCTCTGCCTCCCGAGTGCTGGGATTAAAGGCGTGCGCCACCACCGCCAGGCAGTACCCTATAAAATTAATATAAAAAAGCAAGTCACATGCTCCCAAAATCATAGGATATATATTAGCATTCTAAAACATCATAGTGCAAAAATACTGGATCAAAGCATGACAGAAAAGCAGCTGAGCAAACTCCAAACCACATCTGCATGTCTTCAGATCTCCAACACCTTGCATCTTTGTTGACTTAGGCAGGTTCTACTCCTTGCTATAAACTTTCCTTGGGCGGTATACTGTGGCTCTGGTATTTTTAACATCTTGGGCTATCCAAGGAAATTTGAACACTATAGGTTCTTTTTCCAATGTCTGGGTTCCTCACATAATCTTCTGGGCTTCTCCAGAGGGCTTTGGTCATTTCTCCAGCACTTCCCTCTATAGCATTCTAGGCTCTTATTGACTCCACTCCACTGCTACTGCTGTTCTTGTTGGTCATACTTTGCATTGGCATCTCCAATATCTGGGGTCTTCCACTAAAACTAGGGTTTACCAATTGCCTCTCCTAGACTCATGGGTCAAGCCTCAACTTCTTTGCATGACGCTTCAGTCCTGGGCTGTCAAATGCAACTAAAGCTGCCCCTTTACCAATGGCCTTCCCTAACTTCTCACAGTTACAAGTCTCATCTGTTTCCCATAACTCCTTCATGCCATCAGAACTAGTATCACCTGGGTAATTTTATTACCAAATTTGGCTGTCAGTAAGGAGTCTATCTCTGGACTACAGCTTCTTTGTTCTCTCAGAAAACACTTCCAAGAGGATTTCTCTTTAATGATGCTGGTCTCTTCTTAATCACCATTAATTTCTTAGTTCATCCTATCCACTTCAATTGTCCCTGTAATCCCTTCTACTTCTGACTACACAGCCAGAGCCACATGTCTGAAGCTGCCCAGTTCTGCTACTCGGTAGGACTGGAATATGTCTCCTCCTTGTTCTATTACATCATCACAGGCTATCTGTTATCCAACTCTTTTGCTGCCTAAGCTTTGGTGTCATGAAATTATCTCTGTGGACTGACATTGAACTCAGAGATGTGCATCCCTTTGCTCCTGAATGCTGGGATTAAAGGAATGTACCACCATGCTGAGAGATAAGCCTTTCTTTACCTTTTCACAAGATCTTTATCTGTTCTAGGTTGTAGTTCATTCCAGATACAATCAAGTTGGCATGCAACAATAGCCATTACAATTCACCTCTTGTCAATTTGACATGTAATCTTATCTCTTTATGTCTAAATAAAAACAATAATCAGGTCATGATAATGACTAACATGATATAAACATGCCTTGTTCAACAGAAAATACATAAACAATAAGCTTAGCTGGATAGAATCTTGCTCCACGGTCACCACTCCCTTAATTCTATTTAATATCTTTGAACACATAATTTAGCTCCATTCTTCCTGGTGTCCCTTTAGTCTTTGAGCCATACATTTTTTGCTTTTTCTTTGTAAGCTCACTATGCTTGATTAAAACTCTCCTCACAAGTGTGAACCACAGGACAAAGTCAAAACTAGGCTTCTTTGAGATTCTATTTGTCAAAGCAATTAGTCTAGATCTCTTTACCTTAGCCTCATGCAGACTTTTCAGACAAGGGCAAATAGCAGCCAGATATTTCAGCAAAATATCAAAGGAACATTCTCTTGGTAACATGCTAAAAATCTTCTTTTCTGAAACCCCTAAAGCCAGTCCTTCACAGGTCAAAGTGCCCTCAATACCACTGTCTTCCATGTTCCCACTAATATGGCCCATTAATCCCCACTTAAAGCATCCCACTGCTTTACTAATCCAATCTACATTCCTCCAAACAAAAGCATGGTCATATCTATCACAGCATACGCAGCCCCTGGTACTAACTTCTGTCTCAATTTGAGTTTTATTGCTGTATATCTAAACCATTACCAAGGCAACTCTTATAAAGGCAAACATTTAATTGGGTCTGGCTTAGAATTTCATAGGTTCAGTCTATTATCATCATGGCAGAAGATATGGCAGTCTGCAGGCAGACATGTTCTCTAGGCATAAAAATCGAAAGACTATATAGCCATTACTGATGGAGAGACAACTCTGTCTAATATTGAATCTGTGACATGTGATTTCATGACAGATTGTCATAAGAAGATTTCACTGGGAAACACAAAGCCCTAGTATTGTTAGAGCACAGAGTTAACTCTATCCAGTCTTTCTTTGCTTAGAACAGAACTCTACAGTGAAGCCAATAGATAGTACAGTATAAATTTGCAATGCCGAAGAGTGGGGAATTTCATTTGGGATAACTATAAAATATTTCATTAATAGGGAAAGAAAAAGTGTTACCCTTTACCAAATCTTCATTGTAGAACTAAATGAGCTACAATTTCTCATATTTGGTTAATCTTCTTGAAGATAACACATTTTTTTTGAAGTTTCAGGGAATATATTTATTATGGTTATTTTATATAAATGTAAAAGCAACATTAGAATGTTTGACTATGTTGGATGAAAAAGGGAATGGTTGTTTTGTGTGTTTTGTTTATGTGTTTGTTTTATTTTAACAATAACTTTTAACTTCCTGACCTACTGAACATTTTTCATTTTACAATAAACCTCTTAGAGAATTTCAGGCATGTAAAGTCAATAGGATGATCTCTATGGTCATACTCTTTCCATGTGAAAAACAATGGTATTTGCATATGTTCAACAGAAAACTCAATTTTATAGTATTGGTATTTTACTGATTAGTCTAAAAAACAAAAGTATGGTGATGCTCTTCTTAACCTAATATCTGTCAACCTTATATGTGTGTTCTGATTATACAAAAGAAGACTTATATTAAGCTAGTGTTATCTGGAATAGAGTAATTGCTTTGAACCAAGATTATGAATCTTACACAGTAAAAGACTTTATTACTATTACCAAGATGCCACTGTTATTAAAATATTTCCTTGTATTTTTCTATATCTTTCTTATCTGTCTAAAGCCTCTTTCTCCATGTTGTTGTCCCTTCTTTATGCTCACACATAAGTTATGAAATGTTTCTCTGAAAAAACAGTGTTTTTTTTTTTTTTAATTTAATCCTCAGTCAGCCATTGTACAAATTACCCTATTGCTTTTTCTTTCCCATTGGAGAATTTAGTCAAAGGACTGACTTAGTTGAAAAAGAACCACTGACAGTCTGTGGTAGGAGGAAAATAACATTGTTTGTAGAGTCAGGACTCAGCTTATGCTTGATGATTTGCAGGGACTACCCTACATGACAATTGCAATATTATAGTAATGCAGTAGTTGTGTATTTTTAACCTTGGAGTTTGACATCAGGCTTGGATAGAATGTGTTCACGTAGATGACCTGGTCAGTATGTGCCAGAAGGCTAGGGTATAACATAAATTTTAATTGTCCCATAGGCTATGAGCTTCCCATATACCCTTGTAGAGCCTATTTTATTGTATGGGTTCATGATTTACCATAGAACCCATAAAAGATATGCATTACTGTTAATATCAGAAATGAATTCTTGTTTAAGAAAATTATGATTTTTTTAATCCCTTTGTTTTCAGTAGTTGAAGGGTCAATGATATGTGACTAAGCATTTCCTCAAAGCACATATGAGAGGACTACAGACATTGCATGAGCAGGTACTCAAGGGGGGAAGAATTACCTTAATAACAATAATCCATTTTTTTTTAAATTAGGCCTATCTTTCAATAATTAGGAGACTCAGCAAGAAGTCAAACAAATAACTAAGGAAGACAGATGTAAGTCGTTCAGTACTGCCTCTGAGAATATCAATCACTCAGCAATACTGCCTGACCTGTCTGCCTATCTGCTGAGATAAAGAGTGTCCATCATATTGAGACCATTCTGAATGAGGGTTTCTGATATACCTTGCTGAGTGCAGTCCTACTAATGTAAGACTTAAATTTTAAGTGAACAGTAGTGTTTTCTGCAGTACGAACTTTATACTCACATTCCAGTTCCTGAACATCAATTAGGGTCATTTCTTGGTTATAATATTCTCTTGTGGATCAGGCACATTTCTTCTGTCTTGTTTTTATGTCATTTTCTACAAGTGAACTTCAAAGTTTCTTCATAACAGGAAGGAACTTGAATGATTATGCAAGATATTTTTAAGAGTTATGCCTAAAAGACTTATGTTCCTTTCACTGATTTGGCCAGAATTCAGTTACCTATGGCCAATATAGTTATGAGCGGCTAGAAAACAGGTTCCTCTTGAATGTACATTCATAAAATGTGATGAACAGATGGCCTGGTATTTGCCATCCATAGTGAATAGAGACTGCTATTGAAACAGAAAAGGACACAAAGCATGATAAATTTGTTAGGATCGATGCAAACACACCCCTGCTGTACACACAGACACACACAGACACACATACACACACATTCACGCACATGCACACGCACACTAGCATGCAGGCACACACACACACATGGAAGAAGAGAGTCAGGGAAAGAGAGAGGGAGAGAGAGAGAGAGAGAGAGAGAGAGAGAGACAGAGAGAGACAGAGAGAGACAGAGAGACAGAGAGACAGAGAGACAGAGACAAAGAGACAGAGAGACAGAGAGGAAGAAAGATTTTAAAGACATGTTCTTGACTGTGAGCATTGATAGTGTGAATCTGAATACAAACTTAGACTCTTTTTGTTTTCCTTGGAGAATTCTACTCCTTCACTTTTAAAGATTTTGCATGACTGGTTGATACCACCCTCATTAGGTGACAGTCATATTGATTCAATGTCTATTGATATTAATGTTAACTAGACAAAATACCTTTGCAGTAAACTTTAGACTGCTATTGGACAAAACACTTGGGGATCTTGATCAAACCAAATATTTTCATGAAAGTGACCAATGTAAATGATAATTCTTAACATTAACTAAATATGGTTTGAAACACATACTTCAATGATCCTTGTGTGTCATAGCCATCTGACTTTGATCTTCCTACTTTAAAGTAGATGTACTCTACTATAAGGGTCAGTGATATGTAACTAAGCTCTGCCTCAAGGCACATATGAGAGGACTATAGATGTAGATTGAGTTAGGTATTTAAGTGAAGTAAAATGACTTTAGTTAGAGTAGTCTGACTTTGTTTTTAGATCAGGACTATCTTATAATAATTATGAGACTCAGACAGAAAGCAAACATAAATAACTAAAGACAACATATGGAAGAAGTTTAAACAAAGATGGCTTTATTTATTTATTTATTTATTTATTTATTTATTTATCAGATACTCAGATAACCACAGATGTTACTCAGCTAGATCCTCAGCTCCACAGATCTAGAAGCTTACTGTTTAGATTTGCACTCCCACACTCCAACTGTGTGTGTGTGTGTGTGTGTGTGTGTGTGTGTGTGTGTGTATGTGTGTGTAGGTTGATAGGCTAAAGTTGACATTGGGTGTCCTCTTCAATTGTTCTCCATATCTGACTCAGGATCCCTCACTGCCCCTGAATGGCTAACCCCAGAAATCCTTCTTTCCCCCTACCCCTAGCATTGGGATTACCAGTATTTGCAACTCTGCTGGACTCTTACCTGCCTGATGGGGATTAAGAACTTCAGTAACAACCAAATTCTCAGTCTACAGATGCTGCCACTTGGATGACAGTATTTTCTCATGAAAACTCCCCAGGGCAGTTTCACAACCAAATATCTCTGCTATGAGACTCACTAAGACAAAACCTGGGAGAGAGCCTTCAAACTCCTGTTGCTTAATGAAAGACAATGACAAAGGAAGACTGGGCACGGGAATTTAACAAGACAGGGAAGTACACTGGTAACGGATCTTAGCCCCGGCATCCAGGGTTTTTTGTTTGTACTGTCTGTCACCTCTGCTTTCAGGGAGATTCTTTGCCCATTCTCATTTTTTTTTTT
>JADRCC010562530.1:0-11260 GCA_019843855.1 Hylomyscus alleni
TATTCATGAGCTAATTATTCCATGCTGAGACTTTGTTAAGAACTTGAGAAACAAGATCTTATGAAGCTCCTGGCTATCCATGTTTTATAGAAGACAGTATTTTAATTTTCAAAAAAGAGATGTGCTTTTATCTTCTTTAATGTCTCAAAAGCCACAGTCACAGGAACTTGAATATATCACAAATCCCAGGGAACTCTGTTTCTTTATCATATGTTGAGTGGAGATAATTCAGGCCGGTTATAGTGAAAACTGCAATCATTATCTCAAACAATGACTATGGCATGCCTCAGAGTCCTTAGTGGTGCCATCATTGTGATCCCACTCAGATCTAGAATTGTTTATAACAGACCTATGAAGGCATTAACCTTTAATGCAATCATCAGCTGATCCTAGGGGACATAACAGTGGAAGTCACAGAGGTGCAGATGGCTTAGGAAGCCTACTCCAGGCCCCCTCCCCTTGAGGATTGCACTTTCTACTCAAAATAACAACATGGGGCCATAGGAAGTGAGAGACAGTCCCAGAGAGAGGAAGTTCATGGGGTGCTACTAAAGTAGTATAAAAAAGACCTCATCTTTTCTAAAGCTTTTCCTGAGAGAGTCCCTACTCTGCACTGTTAGTCTGTAGATGGCCAGAAACACTGATGGAAACCATCCCCACTGTGATGGAAGGAAAGGCTTTCAGAGGCCCAGAGAAAAAGTCTAAGTTCCAGCAGCACTCTATAATTTCTCTCCTCATAGAACACACTTTTTATGAATCCCCATGAACAACACAACAGGCTCCTTTAAATATAGCAGAGCAGAAGGGTTCTTCTAAGTGGTTTATCCATCAAACATTTTTATAATGTGAAAGGAAAAAGGGTGCTCTTCTAGGCCAATTAAGTCAGTACTTCAAATTGCAAATAAACCAGCTTAACAATGGCAGCCATGAAGGTGAGAGGTAGTAACCAAAGAATCCTATAAATAAACTGCTCAACTGTAGCATGTGCAATGTTAGGAAATGGCCCAACTTCTTAATTTCTGGAATTATGTGCTTTGAATTGTAATTACTCTGTGGCTTTTGGAACAATTTTGGGCATTAAGCACAATTTTGTTAGTCACTAAACATTTGATCACCTGTCAAAACACTGAAATTTTATCAAATAATGAAACTTGGCAAAGATGAAAAACAGAAACATTTCACTTTAAAAATACAAGCCCCAAGAACTGGAAGGAATATGTGGGGCCCATGCAGTCTTCCTGGGAGGCTGTGGAGTCATAAAAATGTGTCTAAGTGTCGACCTTTGCAGTCTGTCAAATTTCATAGTGACATCTACAGTAGTATTTTGTCTTTGTTTGCATTTGAGAACACCTTTGTGGAGAAAGTTCAACTTCTGCCATAGAAACCCAAGAGTCTGCTCAGGAGAAAGTATGGTTGGCACAAGATCTCAGGGGAGAAACTGTCATTCTTTTTTCCAACAGCGGAATTACAGGTTAGGGCAGAAAAACAAATTAGTGTTCCAGTAACAGCATGGTAACATAATGGGGGCTACTGACAAGAGCATCTCATTGAAAATTAACTACAGTGTGGCTTTGCCAGTTCCCCTTTCCTGTAAAGAGAAAGCACACACATGTTTTTACAAATTTAGATGAGGATATATCAGTTCTTGTTTGACTCCATTTAGCTGGTGTTTTCTGACAACCAGATTTCTGTATTTCCTTCAGTGTAAGCACTTAATGAAAGGTTTCTACAGGACAGAATTACAAGTGATATCTGGTTTTCTTCTCTGTAGTGACATCTGGTCAATTAAAAACTTCCTATAGCCTAGAGCAGTGTTACAACACTGGCTGCGTATTCAGGAACAAGAGCAAAGCATCTTTGCTGAAAACAGCCATGACAGTCAAAATTTCTAGAATTAGAGGTAGAGTTAGTATGGGCAAGAAAAAAACAATGTCATGGTGAGAATTTAGGGAGCTCAATTAGAAGACCAGCAACAAAGAAAAAAAAAAAAAAAAAACTAAAACACCTAAGATAACTCTAGTTGTGATGGATGATTCTCTATTTAAAAATTCATTTCTAATGATTTATAGTTTGGAATAAGGGGAATATACCAAAACCTGTTGAACTAGAAGGAAACATATGTTATGTGTAAACAATAATACTGATATAGCAAAGGTAGTCTTGTAGGTAGTTGTAGCCAAATTCCAAAAGGTTTCTCTTCTCTGTTTTACAGGAATTAAATTACAGGAAAGATATAGGAAAATACATTTTGACAAAGTCACTCAGGAGAGAAAGAATAAGACCAAGTTTCAAAAAAAAATAATAATTCATTTGGAAACCAACTAGCAAAAGAACTAAAAATCTATTAGCTGTAGAATTACTATATCCTACAGGGGATCATGAATCAGAGCCAATGTGACATGGTCAGATGACTATGTGTAATAATGTCTGCAGTAAACAATGTCCATTCAACATGTCCTCTGTACCTGGAGTTGGTGTATGTCCAGTTTTACCTGTATGTGTGAGCATGCATGCACATTTGTGCATGTACATGCAGAGGTAAGAGAACAATCCTAGCTATTGTTCCTCAGTGGTTGTCAACTTATTTGTCTCATTTCATTGTCTTGGAGTTGACCTGAAGGAGGTTGACCAGCTAGACTGAGGAATCTGCTTCTCAGCTTCTGAAGCTTTGGAGTTAAAAACACCACTGCATCCTGTGTTTCTGAAATGGGTCCCGGGGATTGAACTCAGACCCTCCTGCTTTCAAGGCATGCATTTTATCAATTGAGCTATCATACCAGCCCTAGCTCTTTCATTCTTCTCATGAGAGTACGTTTATTAAGATTATAGAAGAGTATGCATTGCAATTTTATTCTACTTGAAAACAATGCATAGTAAACATCTTACATGCCACATTTATAGCAGGACTCGGTAAAAATATATGTTAGTAGTTTAGGAAGTTCAGTTTTCACATAAAATGTGTTCAAATATAATACTTAATGTTCTTAAAATTGATTACCTACAAAGTTCAAGTTTATGTTAAGTTGTTTATGTTAATGACAATCTGCATGTTTCTGCAGGTATTTTCTGACAGAAAGTGCCTGGAATGCTTCCATATAAAGGTGTATTTTGATGGCTAAAGAAAAGGAGAAAGTTGTTGTTTTTGATATCTGTTTGTTTGTCTTAGTCGCAATGATGCGACTAAGCTCTGATGACTGATACTATGTGCCAAAATCTGCCTTTTGCAGAACTTGGCCACTGTAGTGTGACAAGTCTGCCTTTCTAGTTTTTCCTTTGCTTATGAATTGGTGTCCCCGATAATCTTCACTAATGTTCAAACAGATTACTTTTCAATCAGATATTTACTTGCCTATCCTGTTAATTAAGCCGTTCAGTGACAGCCACTCATGGATACTGGGTAGTAGAATCATCTCAGCGAGAAGAGCAAGACTTCTACTTCTCAGAAGTGTCCAGTGTCTCCTTTCTTAGCTGTCCCCTGAAAGATGACCTTGTCACTAACTCCATACTTCCTTTGCAAGCAAAACTCAAAGGTAATTGTTGACACTTTACAGATTTTTAATAAGGTAATCTCAAATGAACAAATGAAGTACCTGTGGCCCATAAACTTTTCTCCTGAAAAATCTTGAAGCATCTTGAACTTTTGATTAAAATGACTTTAATCATACCACAAAGTTTTCAAGTGTTATTTAGAAAAATGGTATGATTAAAAAAAAGTATCGTTGAGAGGCCTTACTTCCTAAACAAAATTTACAAGCAATATCTCATTTTTTATATTGACTCAGTTAACTTATTGATACATGTGTACCGATGCAATCAATATATATGAGGCTATATTTTTATATATCATCTTATACCTTAATTTTCTTTAAAATATGTATATTATCACTATAAACTTGCTCTTTCCACAGCTGAGTAGTTTAGAGGTTAGCATAAACAATACTTCAGGCTATTTGTTCCTGAGTTTTGCTCATGCTGATTTAGAAGGCCTTGTTTTCTTGGTGTCCTCTAACTGCTCTGGCTCTTACACACTTCCCACCTGCTCTTCTGCAGGATGATGAATCTGAACTTTGTACACTGAATACCTCTATGTGTTCAAGAGGCTGTGTTTTTTCTTACAAAAAGTCACAGTAAAGTAAAGGAAGGAAAACAATCCTTTTTCCAATTTGACTCCAGAAAATAAGGTTCTACCTCATGTTTTCTAGACTATACATCTCCTGTCAATCAGTACAGTGCTGTGCTAAAATTCGACTTTTCTCAGAGATTTTGTAATTGTTGATGATGGAAACAGAGGGAAGGAGAGTCCACATTAGAGTGACATACATAGATCCTGCCAGCCATCCCAGTCCTCATTTTTTGAGCAATCACTTCAGGCAAGACACTCACTTCCTTTTAATCCAGAAAGAATGACAATTTAACCCAACATACGCTGAGTCCCAGGAGAGTGTAATTGCTAAAAGATAGCTCTTAATGTCACAGGTAGAATACCCCTTAGGGGAACTACTATTTAGTCTACTGTGCTAGTTGTATGTGGGAGACTTTGGCAGTACCAGATAGAGTATATGCTCAATACAATCATCCCATACAGGCAAAACTATCACGTGTCTCATCAGCCCAAAGTCATGGTTATATAGTTTACTATTCAAGTAAAACCTTTAGGATTTTTGTGTAGTTTGATAAGAACTAGTGGCTTAAAAAATTCTAAAGAATTTATTCTTCTCAAAGAATATTTTTAAAATAAACTATTTTAAACATAATCAGATCCACCCATTTCCCTAAGAATTTCATTAATTCATTGTTTTTAATAGCTGAGTAGTATTCCATTGTGTACATGTACCACAATTTCTGTATCTATTCCTCTGTTGAGGGACATCTGGGTTGTTTCCAGTTTCTGGCTATTATAAATAAGGCTGCTATGAACATGGTGGAGCATGTGTCCTTATTACATGTTGGAGCATCTTCTGGGTATATGCCCAGAAGTGGTATAGCTGGGTCCTCCGGTAGAACTATGTCCAGTTTCCGGAGGAACCACCAAACTGATTTCCAGAGTGGTTGTACCAGCTTACAATCCCACCAGCAATGAAGTAGTGTTCCTTTTTCTCCACAACCTCTCCAGCATCTGCTGTCACCTGAGTTTTTTATTCTAGCCAATCTGACTGGTGTGAGGTAGAATCTCAGGGTTGTTTTGATTTGCATTTCCCTGATGACTAAGGATGTCGAACATTTCTTTAGCTGCTTCTCAGACATTCGGTATTCATCAGTTGAGAATTCTTTGTTTAGTTCTGTACCCCATTTTTAAAAGAGTTATTTGGTTCTCTAACTTCTTGAGTTCTTTGTATACATTGGATATGAGCCCTCTATCGGATATAGGATTGGTAAAGATCTTTTCCCAATTTGTTGGTTGCCCTTTTTTCCTATTGACAGTGTCTTTTGCCTTACAGAAGCTTTGCAACTTTATTAGGTCCCATTTGTAAATTCTTGATCTTAGAGCATAATCTATTTGTGTTCTGTTCAGGAAAATTTCCCCTGTGCCTATTTGCTCAAGGTTCTTCTCCACTTTCTTTTCTATTAGTTTCAATGTAACTGGTTTGATATGGAGGGCCCTGATCCACTTGGACTTGAGCTTTGTACAAGGAGATAGGAATGGATCGATTTGCATTTTTCTACATGCTGACTGCCAGTTGAGCCAGCACCATCTGTTGAAAATGCTGTCTTTTTTCCATTGGATGGTTTTAGCGCCTTTGTCAAAGATCAAGTGACCATAGGTGTGTGGGTTCATTTCTGGGTCTTCAATTCTGTTCCATTGATCTACCTGCCTGTCATTGTATCAATACCATGCAGTTTTTATCACAATTGCTCTATAGTACAGCTTAAGGTCCGGGATGGTGATTCCTCCAGAGGTTCCTTTATTGCTGAGAATAGTTTTGGCTATCCTGGGTTTCATCCTGAGTGAGGTAACCCAGTCACAAAAGAACACACATGGTATGCACTCTCTGATAAGTGGATATTAGCCCAGAAGTTTGGAATACACAAAGTAAAAACCACAAGAAACTCTAGAAAAAGGAAGACCAAAATGTGGACATTTCATTTCTTCTTAAAAGGGGGAACAAAATACCCACGCAAGGAGTTGCAGAGACTAACTATGAAGCCAAGACTGAAGGAAGGGCATTCTAGCCTGATATAGCTGTCTCCTGAGAGGCTCTGACAGTACCTGACTAATACAGAAGTAGAGGCTCACAGTCATCTATTGAAGTGAGTACAGGATCCCCAGTGAAGAAGTTAGAGAAAGAACCAAAGGAGTTGAAAGGTTTGCAGCCTCTTGGGACGAACAACAATATGGACTGACCAATGCCCTCAGAGCTCCCAGGGATTCAACCACCAACCAAGGACTATTCATGGTAGGAGTGATTGTGCTGGCAGCATGTGTATAGTAGAGGATTGCAAAATCAGTCATCAATGAGAGGAGAGGCCCTTGGCCCTGTGAAGGTTCTGTGCCCCAATGTAGGGGAATGACAGGGCCGATAAGTGGGAGAGGGTGGGGTGGCAAGCAGGGGGAGCGGGGAGGCAACAGGGGTTTGTTCTAGTTTTTTGTTTGTTCATTAAAAATAAATAAAAAATAAAAGTAAAAAAAAAAGAAAAAAGGGAGAAAAAAAGAGTAGTTGAGCAACGTCAAATATACTCCATGTTGTGTGTGTGTGTGTGTTTGTGTGTGTGTGTGCGTGTGTGTGTGTGTGCATGCATGTGTGTTAGTAAGTTTTTATTAAGAGAAAGAACATGAGATTAGGTGGGTAGGGAGGCAGGGAGAATCTGTGAGGAGTTGTGGGAATAGAAATAATAAAAATACATTGTATGAAATTAAAAAATAAGTAAATAAAAAGAAAGTATTTAGACAAAATAAAACATAATCAGAAGTTGATGAGTAATATTTCCTTAATTGTACATAACATGCAAATTCTAGCATCCTGCCTACTTTTATAGTGTAGATGTTAGACTGTGGTAGAGTAGTAATGTCAGGTAGGAGGGTATGAGATTCACCAGATGAGTATTCCTTGGAGTTAGTCTTAGATTCTGTTTCTGGTTGGGTGTAAGAAGCAAATTAGAAAAACTGAGTAAGAGTTGTTTGGTTTAAAAGTGTAGTCCACAAGCCTAAGGGGCCCCCAAAGTTACTACAGTAGATTCAGAAATAATACTTTTTTCTTTTCTTTTCTTTCTTTTCTTCTCTTTTTTCTTTCTTTCTCTTTTTCCTTTTTTTTTTTTTTAGTTCATGTGTAGGTGTGTGTGTGTCAGTGAGTGGGTATGTGTGTGTTTGAGTACAAATCCTTAAAGAGACTAGGAGAGGGCACAGGCCTCTCTGGAGCTAGAGTTAGAGGTGAGAAAAATTCAATTCTTTTTATAATGGCATTGAGGGATTATTTGTTCTGCCCACTATGATGGAATTTGATATCAATGCAGAAACAGCGTGAACAAAATTGCTTCTTAGCCAACACAAAGGCAGCAATTCTGAACTGCACTAGATTTCAGTGTGCATTTGTAGTTTGCATCCTAGAAACGAGTAAAATTCTGTTGTAAAGGTTGGGCTATGAGATATTTTGTGCTTTTCCAGCCATTGAGTCTTTTTCTTAAGTACTAACATCTTGAGTTGTACAGCAAAAATATCTTTAAATGATACATTAAGAAGTTGGATTAGCTGTGCTATTGTCCAATAAAGCTTTCCTTAAAAATAAAATTACCCATACTGTCTATTTGATGTGTGAGCTATTGTTTGTGGAATCTTCTCTATTACATGGCATAAATAAATTAGTAACAGACATATGCAAAGGGTTACTTAAAAAAATGCTCTGGGCAACCTTGCGATACACAATAAGACTGTCTTTAAAAAGGAACCTGTAGAAATACTTGACTTTTTAAATCCCAATCCTCATGTATACATTGTTTTTGTTGTATTCTATAAAGCAATTAGATGTAAGCAAACACCACTTTTGAAGTATGGTAATTGTCTCTAGGAAATGTACTCACATGACTGTCACTTGTGATCATTGTTTTGACATAGCACATAGATTATTATAATAAAGAATAATTAATAGATGATTCGTGGGCTATTTACATTGTGAAGTTTGAAAGACATATTAGTAATAGATGAATGAACTCTAACAAGGAAGCGTGAGATAGTTGCCTTGAATATCCACAGGACATTGCCCTCTACAGTAAGACTCCTAGAACTGAGTAGAGAAGATTGCTTTCTGAAAATATGCTAACATCTTCCTAAGTGACTCTTGCTGACATACTGAGTTTGGTGATTATTTTTCAAAGGCTATAATTTCACTTTTACTAGGTCATTATTTTACCCACTTATTGTCCAAAGATTACTGAGGATTAATATTCCATGTACAAAGGAGGCGATCATGTCTCTTAACCATTACAAGTTAAAGTATAGTAGGGGAAATAGAGAATATATTAAATTTATGGGAAAACTCAGACCACTATGGCAACAAGATCTATTGTGGGATGTGTGTGTATATGCGAATGAACTCTTATTTAGCAATAATTAAACCCAAACAAACACAAAACAAAAACAAAAACAGAAAAAAAACCAAGCCTGTAAGATAAGATTTGGCTAGCAAAGGGATATAAATTGTTTTCATGAATATAATTAATATGCCTGAAGTATGAAAAAACAAGTAATACAGATTAAGGATTTAAGAATGGCTTGAACACACAGAACCCAGTGAATGAGGATGAGTCATATAAAGAGAAGTGATTACTCACAGGATGACTCTAGAATGTTCTGGGACAAAATATGAGAGTCCAAATTTACCCTAAAAAGGTATGCGAGTGAATTAGCATTGCTATGCTTGGCTTAGCATTTAAGACCAGCATTAAAAAAAAATCATTCTGGGCATAACATAGAAAATTGATTTTAGTTTTTCCAATTCTATCCAAAGGAAACATTTCAAAGTCTCTGTTAGGAGAAATGTAGTTGACCCCACTGAAATATTTTTCCTATATGATGCATAGGTCACATTTTTTATATCAAATTAATAATAAATTCACTTTAAAACTGGTCATATATGTGTATATAATATAAATATATACATCTTTTATTACACATAAAATTAAATATTGGCTGAATATTAAGTAATGCAGGATATTTTCAAAGTTGATTTGTTATTTTTTAAAAAAATTAAAATTTAAACTATAAAGATTATTAAATTTACCTACATAATTTAATTAGTTTAAATACACAACTCAATTTTTAAAACTGCATGATTCCACTATTTCAATCCACTATATTTCTTCTTTTGAGGAACCACAATAATTCAAAGATCACTGACACAGAATTTGTCAAATTATTTTATTCCATTTGCTATTTCAATATATGCATCTTATTTTCCAGAATGTGTGTGCCTGTGTGTGTGTGTGTGTGTGTGTGTGTGTGTGTGTGCACGTGCATGTGAATGTGTGTTGTGTGTAGCTCAGAGGAGGACATTCAGTGCTTTCCACAATTGTTCTCCATCTAACTTTTTGAAAAATCATCTCTTGCTGAAGCAATTCATTTCTCTAATTAAAAGTGTTATCTTACTGATAGATGCAGCATGCTTCTCCATTTCTTTAGCTATAAAAGATGAAGATTTCTGTTTTCTTTCTAAATTGTTAACATTAAATGGCTTAGGTGATAATGATTAATTACTATATAAATTTAAGTATTTTCCTTCTGTATGAACGTAAAGGGCAGATTGTGTACATTGAGGCAATTCTGTCTCTGGAGAAGCCTATACTGACTCTTGGATTGTACTAGTCTCCTTTACCTAATAAACCCCAATATACTTCATCAAACTAATAAATAGTAGGTAAAAAAAACAATCTCATATCATATTTTAATTTCCTCAATTATTAATAAACGATTATTAAATACACATACACATCAAATCCATCAAAAGAGCGCTTGCTGATTTACCACTGGACAAATATCAGTGCCTAGCAGCACACAACTGCCTATAATTCCATCTCTAGGAGGTCTGATTCCGCTTCGCACCCTGGGATCTGTGGCCCCTTTCTCATTCTCTGTGGGCATTAGCACACAGATGTGACAAACACACATAGACATACACACATGCACATAAATACAAAATAAAAATAAATGTAAACCCATCAAAATGGTCATATCTAATATATTTAAAAATTTTTTTTCTAGGCATAAAATGAATTTAATGCCATGTTTGCTGAAACCTTAAGTAAATTAATATTAAATAAAAAATTATGATCATTGAAATGCCACATTTCTCGTCAGAAATGTTTTTTAGTGGATAAAAATATTGTGTTTGCAAATTCTAATTAATAGAAATTTTTTTTCTCCAAATTACTGGACAAGGAATAAGTTAATAATCATAAAAAATTGTTATTTAATACATATATTTATTTTTATTTATTTTTCTATACCCTAGATGAAATTGGTGTATTCCCTCCCTACTTCCTTTCATTTCTACTCTGTAGTCAAGTGGTGAGGAAGTCAAACTTCCTCCTGGGCCAGGATCACAGGTACAAGACTCAATCACTAGTATTCTACTTCACTGTGTACATCACCCATTAGATTCTTACCATTGAGTCTCTGGCAGTAACTTCTTTTCCCATTCCTTGAAGTTCATCACAGTATCTGTAAATTTTGTGGTATCAATAATTTGTTTCTAGCCTAAAGTAGTTCTGATGTCCTGCTTTAAGGCTGGGATTTTCTTTCTGAGGCTGCTCTCTAAAATCCCTTGGTTCCTGCTGAGTGTCTACTGTCTTCATGCTATGATTTCCTTTTTAGCCTACACACACACACACACACACACACACACACACACACACACACACACACCTTTAGAGCTTGTCTAATGAAACAAAGCCACTATTAAAGCAAACAAACAAGTATCTAAAATATAACTTCTTACTTACACTTTCCTTGGCTTCCAATTTAGTCTAAGTCTGTGTCTTATTTTGTCTATGCTATAATAATAGTCTCATAATTGCATTGTTTTAATTGTTCCTGGACAAACTACAATCCATTTTCAATTGGCCGGCTATGATAGCTAATCTTCCTTGGCAATTTGAGTGGCTGTATAATCTCCATGGAAACTAACCTCTGGGCATGTCTATGAAGGAATTTCTAGACTGGGTTAATGGAGTGGAAAGTGTCACCAAAAAGGGAGCCAGGATCATTCCATTGGCTGAGTCAAAGGGCGAATAAGAAGCAAGAAATTAGCCTACATTGTAGCAGTGGTCTCTC
>JADRCC010562541.1:0-13369 GCA_019843855.1 Hylomyscus alleni
AAACATAATGCATGTGTCCTTATTACATGTTGGAGCATCTTTTGGGTACATACCCAGGAGTGGTATATCTGGGTCCTCTGGTAGTACTATGCCCAATTTCCAGAAGAAGCACCAGATTTCCAGAGTGGTTGTATCAGCTTGCAATACAACCAGCAATGAAGAAATGTTTCTCTTTCTCCACAACCTCTCCAGCATCTGCTGCCACCTGAGTTTTTTTATCCTAGCCATTCTGACTGGTGTTAAGTGGAATCTCAGGGTTGTTTTGATTTGCATTTCCCTGATGAAAAATGATGTTGAACATTTCTTTAGGTGATTCTCAACCATTCTGTATTGGTCAGTTAAGATTTCTTTGTTTAGCTCTGTACCCCATTTTTTATTTTAACAAAAAACCCAAGATAGCCAAAACTATTCTCAATAATAAAGGAATCTGGTGGAATCACCTTCCCTGACCTTAAGCTGTACTACAGAGCAATTGTGATAAAAACTGCATGGTATTGGTAGTGACAGGCAGGTAGATCAACACAGTAGAATTGAAGACCCAGAAATTAACACAGAAGCCTATGGCCACTTGATCTTTGACAAAGGAGCTAAAACCATATAGTGGAAAAGACAGAATTTTCAACAAATGGTGCTGGCTCAACTGGAGGTTAGCATGTAGAAGAATGCAAATTGATCCATTCCTATCTCCTTGTAAAAAGCTCAAGTCCAAGTGCATCAAGGACCTCCACATCAAACCAAATGCACTGAAACTAATAGACAAGAAAAGTGGGGAAGTGCCTCGAGCACATAGGCACAGGGGTGATTTCCTGAACAGAACAACAATAGCTTATGCTCTAAGATCAAGAATTGACAAATGGGACCTCATAAAGTTGCAAAGACTTTGTCTGTAAGACAAAGGACACTGTCAATAGGACAAAACGGCAGCCAACAAATTGGGAAAAGATCTTTACCAATCCTATATCTGAAAGAGGACTAATATCCAATATATACAAAGAACTCAAGAAGTTAGACTCTGCCAATTTTTAAAAACCAAAACACATTTATAAAATGCAATTATCTCACTTACTCTTACTTAAATGGTTGTATGGTTAAATGAGAAGTTGTTACAATAAAAAATTCTTGAGAAATAAAACATGAGAAGTTCATTCTTATTAATGAAATATATCTGGATATATGTTTTAGCCTGACAGTAAAATACTATTCATATTGATACAAGGACCTTGATTTCATTTTTCTTTTTCCGTAGTTCAGGCATTATCTACATTTTCCTGTTAAAATTCTGTATTATACATATCCATTCCTTCAAAACAGGAATATAAAACATGTAGATTCATGACACTTTTTTTAAAGTAATTACAATGTTAATTTCTGATACCACCTCAGCTTATCTCAGGTAAAAATGTCATCTAATTCCTAAATACTCATAATCAGTAAAAAATAAAATTAATTACCTAACAAAATGAAGTTTCATAATCAAATAAAATAAAATTTCATAGAAGTATTAGTACATAAATCTGAAAAATTGGAAATATAGCATAAAGTATATTGACAGATTTTTTTAATATTATACATACACTTCTCTGTACTGTAAGTTTTGTTGGAATGCCATTCTTTTTATTGTTTTGGTTCAACAGATATACAGCAATGTGAACAAAACTTATTGCTGTTACTAAATTGTTAGTAAAACAATAATTTACAAAATTATTTAATATATAGTGTGAAGTTTTCATTGCTAGTACATGTAAATCATCAACAACACTGTCTCAAGTATAGGAACTTTTAGTTTCCTCTTATTTACTTATTGTACATTTTAATTTAAGTATAAGTACATCATTTTTCCACTCCAGGCCCTCTCAAATCCCTTCCACCCAACTCCATTTTTGTGTTGCCTAGTTACTTTAATAACATCCTATTTTAGTTTATTGTTTTACATATATGCACATTAAAGATTGTATTAATAGATGCTGCTGAGTCCATTTTTTAAATATCAACCTTATTTTCGGGACAACAGCTTTGTTAATCTAACTGATCAGGAGGCTCTTCTCCGTAAGGTATTTTCCCCTCCCTCAATCCACCATCATCAGTTGCCTGACATTTTGCTTCTGCCTTGTATGTCTGTTGATATCAACATTGTGATACCATTGCTCTGGCTTGTGCAGTCATTTATAGGAAAAACTTTTCTACAGAAGTCTTCCTGATATTATGGAGTTTGCAGCCTTCTTGCTCCTCTTCTGTAGTATTCCCTGAGTCAGAGTTGTTTTAGCTGTGGTGGAGATGTGACTGTTGGGACTGGATTCCTCATGATCTATCATTGACATCAGCATTGTGTCTGGTTATGATTGTCTATGGTCATACCCATTACAGGAAAGAAAGGCGTCTTGGATGAGGTGTGAGAGCTATCTCATCTGTAGGTGAAACTGTCCGCAGTTTCACAACCAGGGTTCACTCAGCCAGGAGGGAACAAAGGACCTGAAATAAAGAGTTTGAAATGCAAAGAGAAAACACGAAGCCAAGTTGTGTCCCAATCAAGGCTCCACTTTACTGAGAATAAACCAGGGTTTTTATAGTCACAAGAGAAACCAAAACCAAGTCTCTGCAAAGAAAGTTCAGGTGCCAAAGTCCCTAGGTTCAGATCTTCAGGCAGCTGGCGTTCTCAGGCAGTGGGTGTGCTCGGGCAGTGGGCGTGCTCAGGCGATGAGTGTACTCAGATGATGGGCATACTCAGGCAGCTTCTTCAAAGACGAACTGACAGTCAACAGAGAGCATCTGTCTTAGCTCCCAGGTGCTAGCCTCCAAGCAGAGGCTGCCAGAAGTCCTATGGCTGAAGTGAAGGGGGAAGGTAACATGTAGGGATATGAGTAAGACTTGGAATGTAATTAAGAAATAACTAAGGAGATTTTCCCACTAAGATTCATGATCTCACTGCTTAGAGATCGAGGCTGGATTTTGTAATTTTAGAAATAATTTACCCCCTGTTGAATTGGCTTTAAGACAAATTAGATAATTGTTGGTTACCCCCATCGTGTGATTGTCACTTATTGTCCCTCTTCAGATATCTTGAAATGCAACTTATTATTGTCATTCATAAGTGTCACTTATAAATAGGACGATTAATTCTTTCCATTTGTTTACAGCTTGCATAGTATTTTCAGGTACCATGTTAGCTAGACTGAGGGAAAGAAGGCCTTTAGTTTAGATATAGTTCAAATAATGTGAATCCTATGTCAAAGTGTGAGATGTTATCAGCAGGGGCTTACCTTTAGTTTCTGAGAGACAAGCAACAGTAACAATAACTGCTTTGACCATCCCATAGACAACACTAACCAACCCTTAGAAAAGACGTTTCTCATGTTTGATATTTTATTTTATTCAAGGCTATGGTTTTTGTGTGGATAATTGTCTACTGAACTCACGTATCTTCTTTTAATAAACTTTATCCATTTCATATAAATTTAGGTAAGTATAAAATGATAAGACCATGACTATCAAAAATCTTGTTTTTGCCTCTCATCTTTTCTTCCCTTTCTGCATTGACTTCTCATCATTTTTCCTCCAATTTTACTATTTTCTAACTTCATAACACATATGTTATATATGTATTCACATACAAAACCCAAAACACCTTGTTCAGTTTATCCTTTTCTATACTTTTCTACTTTCTCTGGTTTCACTTCATGTATATATATACATATATATGTATATATACGTATGTTCAGATCTGAAGATTCAGAACTAGAATCACATATGAGAGAGATCATTTGGCACTTGAATGTTGACAATTTTTATTTCAAATTCACCACTTGACCTCAAGTAGAATGTAGTATCAGATCTCACAGTAGTGGCAAGTATATTTTTCTTTGTCTTTTCATTTGGAGGATTTTTTATTTTCCAATGTCAGCACAACTGAAATTTTAAGCTTACAATTTTATTTTTAATCTATGAAGTTATTTACTAGTAATAATTAAGCTTATTAATTTAAGCGTCATAGGGTCTTCTTATCTTATTATAATATTCCAGCCTCTTCCCCGAAGGTCAATTTCACTGAACAAAAATAAGAGACAGCTGAACCCTCTTCAGCCATTCATGCTAGTCCCTAATTAAAGAGCTAGTAATTATGCTGCCTTTGCATGATCAGGATACCGCAGCCATTTAACTTTAGTCGCTGGGCAGGCAATGGCTCTAATACTTGTTATCAGAGAGGAGATGTTTTTTGTGAACGGGCAGGGTTCAGGTTTGCCAAATTCCTTTTACTTTACTTAAACTTTCCTTAAAGCACTCTCATGTTGGATTAACAGATTAGTTTTATGTACTTTTATTAGGGGTATATTACCTATAATCTGGTAACTAAAAATGGTTATCTGAGTTGTTATACACTTGTGCTTGGAGAACTATAGTTCTTCTTGTTTCTATTGACAGTATTTCATCTGTAAAAGAAATACATTAACCAAATTTATAGTTTAGGAACCTATTATTAATGGTCAAATTAATTGTTTTATTTTATGTTGAGCTTGAATGCTTTCTTTATTGCTGGCTGCTTTATTGATGGATGACACATATATGTATTACATATACATATACACATATAATATATATTATATTACATTTTCTTTGATCCTTTATCACAGTAAAATTGAAAAAAACTAAGGTATTAACTATATGCATATATAACAGTATAGCTACTCATTTTCACAAATTTGGCAATAGTGACCATTTCTCTTTCCATTTATCACTTGTGTGTAGACTGTATTATTGGAAAACAATTATACTCACAGATATGTAACATGACATTTGCTTCTGTAGTACTGTTGATTTTCTTTAGGAGTTGTCCTTGGTAGTTGTTCCTTGCCCTATCCAAACACTCTTATCGATTCATAGTGTGAATTCTTCAGTGTATGCAGTTAGCTAGGACCGTGTGCCTTTTCTTTTAGTATAGCACTCTAATTACTTTAGAGAAGTCACACATAGATGATGAATATTTTTCTTATTATGTACTCTTCTAAAAATAGAAGATACCATTGTTCCAATACAAGGACTGTTCTTGATTCAACAATAATACTAGTTCCTCTATTTGGGCATTTGTTCTTCATTATAGAAATGCTTCCTATATTATTAATTTGTTTAATTGTTTTAAGTCCATTATATTTCTGTGCTTTTGCTTTCTTTCTCTCATTCTCACTCTTTTGCTGTCTATTTCTCCTTTTAAAGTTCCATCTAAGTTATAATTACCAAGGTTACAAATGATATCTATCTTCCTAAATCTTAGCTGATTTTAGGGCTCATTGTATATGTGTCCATAGTGTTGAACTGAGTGCTATTTCTAAGAACACAGCATCAGGCACATATGGAATCACCAGGGTATTGTTTTCCTCTTATTTACAGCTAGTGTTTTCATCTTGTTTATTATTTTATTCTTTCCAATCTGCTGACCAAATTTCCTCTTTTACCTCTCCTAGTCACTCTGAAAAAGTACAAACAAACAAACAAACAAACAAAACCAACTAGTTTCATAGCTTTAAATATATTTCATATAAGAAGAAATTAATGCTTATTTATCGGTATGGTAATCTAAGAGTCATGTGAAATCCAACAAGTTTGAAATCAGTTTCTCATCATTCACCTTGTGATCTATTATCTATGTATATGAAGAAGGAATTCTTTTTTTTTTAAATTAGGTGTTTTCTTTATTTATAATATCTCCTTTCCCAGGTTCCCCTCCAAAAAATGAAATAAAATAAAATAAAAACAAACCCCTGTTCCCTCCCCCCTCTCCCAGCTTGCCACCCCACCCTCTCCTACTTACTGGTCCTGGCATTCCCCTACACAGGGGCATAGAACCTTCACAGGGCCAAGGGCCTCTCCTCCCATTGATGACCGACTTGGCCATCCTCTACTATACATATGCTACTGGAGCCATGAGTCCCACCATGTGTACTCTTTGGTTGGTGGTTTAGTCCCTGGGTGCTCTGAGGGTACTAGTTAGTTCATATTGTTGTCCGTCCTAAGGGGCTGCAAACCCTTCAGCTCCTTAGGTTCTTTCTCTAGCTCCTTCATTGAGGACCCTGTACTCAGTCCAATGTATGGCGGTGAGCCTCTACTTCTGTATTAGTCGGGTACTGTCAGAGCCTCTCAGGAGATAGCTATATCAGACCCTTGTCATAATTTTTAAAGAAACCCATGCCTATAAAAAGAACTCTAGACTCCTATGAACTACCGATAGAATGAGAAGTAGTATTTCTCACAAATAAAACTTCTAATTTGCTATCTAATTAAAGTCTTCAGCCCTGAAATCATAAATATAAGCAACACTTAGGCTGAATTAATATGTTTTTAACATATATACATATAATAATATATACACACATACACACACACATATAAAACGACAAATAGGCTATGGATTTAAGCTTGCTGGTAGATAGAAGGAATTGGAGGCAAAAATGTAAAGAAGGGAAATGTAATTATATTTAGTTTTAAAAACATATGTGTAAAAATTGTTAAATATTTTTAGTGGCCCCTTTCCCAATATAGGTATGACTTCTTCAATTGATTACTACATTCACTTGAGATCCAGATTTTTTGAATGTCAAGAGATGTAGATTTACTCACCAGACTTTATTTAATTTTGCTTTTCCTCTCTATGGATACTAATAGCTATGTTATAGAGTTTTAAAGATTACCTTAGTTAGTGCTTCTAAAGAAACGAATATTTTTGACCTATTGTACATAGTCAATAAGCATCCCTCTGCTCCTTGACTTTTTTGGTCACCAACTTTTAAATTTCATAAACCGTATGCAAAGTCCCTCTTTTTTTTTTTGTCTTTAACTTTCTTTGTGTTTCACATATAAACAAAATTCTAGAAATAAGCTGTATTTTACATTGCATTTTCTATTAGGCCAATTAAATGACTGAAACTTCAATGATGTAAAATATTGTACACTAGCATCTATTTAGCACCCTCTAAGCCCCCACAGTAGTCATTTATATGTGAGTTAACATTTTTTCAATGAGTGCTAGGTAAATAATTTGTAATATATGAAAATCTCCCTAGCTTCTACCACTCTCAAAGCTAATGATGCTATCAGGTAACATATAAGACTTCTCTGATAAAAAAAACTTCTTACTGTTTACTGTCTTTATGTAAGAACTGTGTGATTTGTCTTACCAGTGTGGATAGATCTTTGTTCAGACTTTACCTTTATTACAAGGCTTCTAAGCCCATCTCATTTAATATTGACTTTAAAAGCTCTGTGGTTTGAATGAGAATGGCTCCCATATACTCATATGTTTGAATACTAGGTTCCCAGTTGACAGAACTATTTGGGAAGGATTAAGAAGTGTGGTATTGTTGGAGAAGATGTGTCACTGATAGCTGACTTTCAGCTTCCAAAGCATGGTCTACATTCCTATTACTCTTCCTAACTACTACCTGTCAATCAAGATATGAACTCTCTGTTCTCCCTAAAAGATAGGAATTCTCAGTTGTTCCAATCATCAAGGATTTAGTCCATAATCGTGGAGTGGATGCTAATCAACTGAAATCATAATTCCAATTCAATTAAATTTTTTATGAGTCACTGTTGGTCCTAGTCTTTTTCACACCAACAAAAAATAAGTAATAGGTAGCCCTATTGTGAAGTCTTCATTATTACCACTCTTAAATTTTTAACTTCAACAAAAAATAAAAAGTGGTATAGAGTTTATCAGTGATTTTAAATGAAAGTTCTAGCTCCTAATAAATGAAGTATTTAACATTAAGACAAAATATAAATTATTCTTTACAAAACAGAACTATAATAAACAAGTTGTTTGTTTAATGATGGTCCAGAGAATGTTCATCCACAATTGGAAACATTTTGTCAGTGATGACTATAAAAAATATTTATAGAAGAAAATTATTATAAACACATAAGGTAAGTAGTCTGAAAAAATTTTATATAAGAAAAACTATATAACATATGAAATATTATTAATATTAGTATCACATTAATATCATAACATTATGTTATAATATGTTATATTATATATACCCATTTATTTAATCCATAAATAACAATTATTATGTTTTAAAATACATGTAACATATTATTAATATTAATATTCTGTTTACATATTGTAGTATAATATATATCATAGTATCATATGCATCATATATAATTTTGTATTATAATTATATTGTATAAATTAATTTAATATAATTTAACTTAGTATATGTTGATATAATATAAATAATTGTTATATTAATATTTTAATATTGAAATAATATGAGTATATGAGACTATAATAGGCCGGGCAGTGGTGGCGCACGCCTTTAATCCCAGCACTTGGGAGGCAGAGACAGGTGGATTTCTGAGTTGGAGGCCAGCCTGGTCTACAGAGTGAGTTCCAGGACAGTCAGGACTACACAGAGAAAAACCAAAAAAAGAAAGAGAGAGAGACTATAATATAATAATATATATTTATATGTGACATTTGCTATAACCAAATTAAATAATTCTCATTATTGTGGCAGATATGGGGAGTTAATTTTCTCATTGAACACCAAATTGCCAAAATATGACTCTAATTGAGAAATGAACAGTTGGAAACAAAAAGAGATTCAATTTTCCTAGTCAGAGTGAAAAACTGTCAGACTATTTTGGAACAAACAAACAAACAAAAAAACCATCATGGTTACAAACCTTCACCCTTGTTATTCAAAAGTATGAACTGTTTATCTTTGCAAAGACTCATGCTGAGCCTCACAACGGAAATAGTCCTGGCGGCAGTTGGTGCTTTCCTAAGTTAAGAAATCTCAATACAAGTTGCTTGGAACTGTAACCTGCTCCATCCAAAAACACATCCTATTACTCAATTCAATATTCTTTTTATTTGGTGCTTTTTTTTTAACTCTTTACTATTTAATCTCCTATTCCATTTTTTTAACCAGTCAATCTAAAAATCATGGTTCCTCATGTATAATTAAGGGTTTTTTTTTCTTACTCTAGTTCATCTTGTAACTAATAAAGCTTTGGAAGTCAAGACATATAAGGCTGACCTAAAACATTAGAGATTCCTTCTTTACAATAGTAAATTTTCATCCATTTGCATATTAGTTCACATACTATCTGATTCAGCATTCTGTATTCTCCAGAGGAAGTTATCTACAAATCTGAATAAATTTTGCCAGGAAAATTTCAATATGACAATGTTATTAATTCTGTTGTAAAGACTGGTAAGACTTTTCTTGACCCAAATCCCTCAAACAACCTTCTCTGCGCTGAAAAGTTTTCTGGGTTTTGCTTCTTTCATTATTTTAGTTTTAGCAGGAATCATACAGATTTGCTTGATAGAAAGTAACTTACAACTGGTTTTAGTAGCTTGGTCATCCTTCTGCCTAAGTTCTACCTGCTCAATTTAACCAACAAATCCCTCCCTCAATGAGTTTTCATTCACCAGTTCTGCAAATCTACCCTTTATCTGCAAATCACCATCTTTCTATCCTCTAGCTGTCTTTAAAATGAATATTTTTGATTCTATTTCAAAACTAACAAATAAACGTTCCCTTTGAATAAATTCCACATTACTGACTTCAGATACAATAAATGCCACTTTAGTAATTATTCCTTTTTACTCTTAAGCCTGAGATTGATTCAGGGCTGTCTACTAAGGAGCTCCAAACTTACCTGCTCTCCTAGCATGGTTGTCCCAAGAGCATGACATCTGTTTACTTTGTCACTATTTAAGAATTACTCTTTTTTTATTGGAAATGTAATAAGAAGCAGCAATTCAAAGGCACTTCCTAGGAAAAAACTCATCTGCTGGGTATGATCCCTTTGTACGAGAAAATATGTTAATAAACTCAGTTTCTTTCTCTTATTAAACAATATTACTTGCATCCCCTAGTCTTTCCTGCTTTGACTTCCTCACTTTAAATTTCTCTCTCATTTCTTCATTTTTCCGCACTGCTGAAATGCACACTTCCACAATAATGAGCACACATTTTTCAGAGGTATCTCACCCACCAGAATTACCTAAACTCACATTTCCTCAAGTCTGATTGTCTGTTTCCCTACCATGCGAGGCGTTTATGCAATTTCTACCTAATTTTTCCAGAGTAGAATACTCTCTCAGGCTTCACTTTTGTCTGACACTTCAATGTCTAGGATTATCCTGGTACTGCTCTGGCTCTCATTCTTCTAGAGTACTTTTCTTGACACAGTGATTGATAAGACACGGCTTTCTAGTCTGTAGAACATTCCCTCAAGTGTGTGTTACCTCAGATATTGACTTCTTTGGACATGTCTTAGACTGTGGCAAAGTTAACAGGGTTCTGAGGAAGGAGCGGGAATAATGATGGGCAACAGTTCTGTGGTGTGTCAGTACCATGAGCATTCAAAAGAACTCACATGTCAGATAACGACGGAACTGACAAGTTTATTGAATTTGCTTCAAGGGACAGTAGTCGAGGGCAGGAGCAGAAGAATCACTCACCTAAAATGGGGTCTGACAGGTTTTATTTAGAGCTCCTATCATTTTGGCTTGTGCTCTGACCGTGTACTTTTGGCAGTGGAAACCAGGAATGGTTTGATTGGCAGATGTTTAACTCTGGATTTTGGCTTCATTTACAGAGCAATAGCCCTTTGGTAACAGGAAGTCAAGGTGTTCAGCTCACTCAGCCAAACTATTCCACCATTCCTGCTTTGCCCAGAAAGGAAGGACCGTGATTTTGTTGTTATTTGTTTGTTTGTTTTCCTTTGTCTTTTGCTTATACATTGCAAATTATTTTTTACTATTTTTTTAAATCATAGACATGTTTGTATCTGTGGTTACACAGCCTGTATATATAGGATGTAGGTTCACATGTGGTCAAGGGTGTGTTATCTTCCAGAGCTAGGATTAATGCCAGTACTGAACTGTCTGATGTGAGAAAGAATGAACTGGGGTCCTCTTGAAGAACAATATGTGCTTTTAACTGTTAGATCATCTTTCCAGGTTAAGCAATCTTCTTTTATAATATTGTTATGAATGCCTCCTGGAGGAGAGTAGTATTGTGGAACTCCTCTAGTAAGGATTCACTTCCTTTTGTTCCCCGAATTATGTCTTATTCAGCACAAATTCTGCTGTGTTGTTCCAAATGTGAACAAGCATTAGCTCTGTCTTCTGCAATTGGTCTCATTTTCTGCCTCTGTCCACAAGAAGGAAAGATATCTATTTGCTCTAGACATTTTGTACAGCATGGTGCAGAAAGTGTGCTACGAGGATAGAGTGCAGACCATTAAGTATGGGGGCAGGGACTTTGTGCAAGCATCCTGGTATACTGATTTTATAATTATTTCAATAGTGTGTATGATTTCACATTTAAAAGATATTTTCTTATTCGTTGTCTCTAAGGGTTCTTTAGTGACCTCTGTGATAGATGCTGAGTGGGTGACTGACTTAAAAATGCATGCTTGTCATGGATTCAGAGATTTTTCCATTCATTAAAGTGCTAAATCTATTTCCAATCTGTTCCTGTAGTCAACAGAAACTTTAACATTTCATCTTTGGTAGCAATTACATTATTGTTAGATTACTTAAATAAAATGCAAAGCTAAAACTTTTAACTGTTCTTAAGTAGGCTTTAAAATTGTCATTTATTTTGTGTCTTTGCATTTAACAGGGTAGCAGAACATACTTTAGATGACCGTGTTTAGGAATTTTAATCACGTGTTTTGAATAGGATATCCCAATACAAGACAAAGCCACATACACTGACATAAAGAAGTTTTTTCTTTAACAAAAAGCTTGAGAATTTTAATAAGAAAATTTTGACAGGCTAAATAATTTCTGAAAATTACATTTTTGAAAATTGAATGAATCATTTCTAAATATGTTTTAATGAAATGCTTCTTATTCAAATCTACTACCTTGTATCAACTTTCACCATTTACCATTTGTAGGAACAAAACAAAATTAAGGAATTATGGATTTCCTGAGCTTTGAGTGTTTATTTACTGAATTTTCAGTATCATTTGTGCAGTAGTAACAAGCAATGAGTTCCAGCCCCGGCACTAATAGCGCTAGGAATATTTTCCTTTGGAGACCTCCATGCAGTAAAGCCAGATTGTTTAGATTCTGCAGGGGGGAAAGAAATTTCCTAAATAGCTTGTTAGAGACACATAAGAAAAGAAAAGTGCACATTGAATATAAGAATGTGAGCTTTTCAAGAGAGTCATGTTAAGATAACTTACAATGACTATATGAAAATTAATGTAACTTTAATAAAATTTAAAAAGTAGCAGTTTATGGACTCGTTTACTTACTTTTAATTCTTTTTTTTTTCCACGACTGAGTTTCTCTGTGTAGCCCTGGCTGTCCTGGAACTCACTCTGTAAACCAGGCTGGCCTTGAACTCAGAAATCCGCCTACCTCTGCCTCCCAAGTGCTGGGATTAAAGGCGTGTGCCACCACTACAGGGCCTTTTAATTCTTACCTAAAAGAAATTGTTCTGTAAAGGAAATTTTAAAGTCATTTTGAGGGTATAGTGTTTGGATTTAGGCAGGAAGGAGGAGTGCTAGCCTCAGCTAAATCTTACAAAGCTTTCTGAAGCTAAGCATAGTCTATTGTTCGGGATGCCTTTAGGAAGACAAGCAAGCACTATCTCTGTGAGCAATTTTGCCGGTTGTGCTGAAGCTTCCGACTCTTGCCAGGACCACGAGTGAGGAACTTTTGCGATGCTATCCTTCAATTTGTCGGTCCATCTAACGTATCTCACTTTGTTGGGAATTTTCATGGAAAAAGCATACTTTATAAAAATTCAGACTTGCAAAATGTTGTGTCCTATACAATGTTTGGAGGTAAAAGCACAGTTTTTAAGATAGCAAGTTTTCAGAACTCAGTCCTTTGTCTGAGGTGGCTTTCTGGTTGTTTGTGTCCTGAACTGATTTGACTGCTAACACAATCTCTTAAATGCCAGGATTTGCAGTGTTCTTATTATTGTTCTTACATTTTTGCAACTTAAGGTCAGCTAATATAAATAAATTGGCAAATATGAACAGATTAAAATCATGTTTAGGTATTATCTTTGAAAGAGATAAAAATGTAGTACATGAAGATTGTAGCCAAGTTTAGTGTTATTCAGAAAATGAATCATCTTTCAAATTCTTCTTTAGTTTTGTCAGCTATCTAAAATTCCAAAATTCCTTATATACAATTGAACTCTAAGTAATTAAGCAATTAAGTATTCTTGAAAGGCCTCAGAAAAGACCTTCATGTAGGAGTTATGATTCCCTAATTCCAATATATTAGATAATATTACTAATTTTGTTTATAATTATTACAAATTACATGTAAGAACTACTGGGAAATGGAAGTTGTTGGGCTTCATCATTTTATAGGTTCTGAATAAAT
>JADRCC010562542.1:0-12970 GCA_019843855.1 Hylomyscus alleni
AATACATCGTGTTCATACATACATGCAGGCAAACGCTCCTACATATAAAATGAAAGTAAGTAAATAATTTAAAAAATATCCAAAATGCCCAGTAATTTTGAGTTTCAGAAAAACAGCCAATGATTTCTCTTACATAGTATCTGAGATACCTATGTGAAACAGAATTTCACACTGCTTTGAAGATTGGCTGTAACACTTGCCCTTTATTGTGGCATCTCTATGACAAACACCTTGCAACCAGTAAGCAGACTCCCTTACAGCCAGGCTCCCATCCAGACCTGCTATCACACAACCCTGGGATGCTGATGAAAGCGATGCTCTAGAAACACATCTTGTGGCTGTGCATATTTGAAGCTTTAATGTAGTAACCATTATGAACAGCCTTTGAAAAGACTTCATACTCATTAAAGGACAGAACTGATGTACTTTGACTCGATCAGTGAGTCTCATTCTGCAAATGAAAGTCCAGTCTGATAGCATTAATGGAAGGCAGTTGTGGATCCTGATGTTCCCATAATAGCAAACAGGGCAGAATGATGGTAGTTTCTGACTTGAATATCTTAATGTAATGATTATAAGCATGCTGATGTATTATAAAGAGGAACAATTTTTCGGAAAGAGATTAGTCGATTTTAAGAAGCTTTTATATTTATGTTTAGTGTAGGCAGATCAATATGCATTAAAATAATTATGTGAAACACATAAATGTACAGTATAGTAGACACTAAGAAGCCTTTAGCTACCTAGTACTAAGAGACCTAAAGCTGATATGTGATTAATCTCTAATTAGAATGAATGCTTCTTTGCTTGTATGTTTTAGACTTAAAATGTCTGTTTGGTTTTAATTGTATCGGTATATTTACATTATGATTTACATGGCTTCTGCTTGCTGATAATGATCTTATGCAGAATATAGTCATTTGAGGGTAAGAAAATAGTCTGCGGAAGTGAAAAGAAAGGAAACCTCCACATCCTAGAGTTTGAATAAATTCCCCCAGAAGTTATTTCTTTGCTAGTTTTAGTACATTTCCGTTAATGCATTCTAATACCTATAAACACTTCCATTTTTACAGATTAAATGAAACTAATTATCATGAAAGCACACTTACCTAGCATGCATGAAGGTTGAAGCCCACAAAGAAAATAAAACAAAAAGAGAAAAACCTTGATTTTCATTTCCCTGATGTCTCACTGATAAATTATAATGTGTATGAGCAGTGACTGGAAACTTAAGTACATATTAAGTCTCATTTCATGGTGAAGGATTGCATTTATACATCTTTGGAATTAAGTGCTGGATTAAGTATAATGTATTTTATAGATACATTCGTTTGTGATTATCTTCAGGAACAAAATCATAATGACCTCCTTTCATTTAATAATAACACAAAAAGGAAAAAAAAACATTTTTTTTTAGTATAGAATAGAGTTTATTTAGGGCATGGGGAGGGTAGTTAAGAGGGTAGCAGAGACAGAGAAAGGCAGAGAGGAGAGTGTAGAGAAGTAGGTGCTGGCCATGACCACGTGGAGAGAAGGGAGAAGGGAATGGGGAGAGAGGGAGAGCAAGCTGGCAAGAGGCAAGGGAGAGAAGCAGGAGTAAGAGCAAGACACCCAAGTTTTAACAAAACATTTACTTATCTCCCCAAATCAAAACCCCTTCAGTAGGTTTAAAACGAACATAATTTTACTGCAACTACCTGGATAGAATGGGCCTCCTCTCAGAGAGTTGTGTCTTTCCTCTATGCTACGCTGCCTCTATATTTCTGATATGATTCCATTAATCATCAGATTATTTTTTACAATAATGGGATGTGTTCTGGATAGTTCTATGCCAATTTGACACAAGCTACAATCATCTGAGAGAACTCCAGTTAAGGAAATGCTTTAAGTTCTAACTGTATTGTATTTTCTTAATTAGAGATTGATTGTGGGAGGGCAGCCCATTGTGTGGATGAATGGTGCCATCTCTCTGCTGCTGGTCCTTCATTCAATAAGAAAGCAGGCTGAGCAAGCCATGAGGCGTAAGCCAATAAGCAACACTCCCCATGGACTCTGCATCAACTCCTGCCTCCATGTTCCTGCCCTGTGTGAGTTCCTGTCCTGACTGCCTTTGATGATGAACAGTAGAAATGTAAACCAAATGAACCCTTTCCCCTACAAATTGCTTTGGTCATGGTGTTTCATCTCAGCAACAAAAGCCCTAAGAGAGAACCCATATGGTTATATGCTGAGGATTTATTATTGAATCATCAAGAGTCTAGTTTCCTGGCATTTAGCACAGGAAGTAGCTTAGGGTTTTATTGATGTGAAGAGACACCAAGACCACAGCAGCTCTTAAAGGACAACATTTAATTGGGGCTAGGTTACAGGTTCAAAGGTTCAGTCCATTATCATTGTGGTGGGAAGTATGGCAGTGTCCAGGCAGGCATGGAGCTGGAGGAACTGAGAATTCTACCTCTTGTTCAGAAGGCAGCTAAGAGAAGACTGACTTCCATGTGGCTAGGATGAGGGTCTCAAAGCCCACTTCCACAGTGACACACTTCCTCCAAGAAGGCCACACCTCCTAATAGTGCCACTCCCTGGGTCAAGCATATTCAAACCACCATAGGGAATTCTTGAGAGAGATTTGAAGCTAGAAAACAACTCACGTAGAAACATGAAATGAGGGGGATGGAAATTCAGTTTTTCTATTTAGAATTCTCGCAGCTGATCCCATCCATCCTGAATGGTGTATCCACCTGAATGTCTTGTTAATTCTGTTGCAACTGAGTTAAAGTTGCATCACCTGGAGCCAGACCCTGTGATGCAATTCATGATTGTTGAGTGGCTGAACGACTCACAGCTCTCGGGGTAGATGGGTGGAATGCTCAAGTGGCTGGAACTATAGACCACCAGAGTCTAAGAAAGGAATCAGGAACTAAAAGGGCATGAAATCTAACCTGTGAAGAAAACAGAAGCTCAGCAGTGAAGAGCTCTCCCCATTTTATGTCACCAGTCTCCCCTTCCTCAGGGTCTATGTTGAAATTTGTTTGATCTTGTTGGTGTGGATGGACAGGATTGGATTTTGAAATCTCCAGTGACCATGGGACACATTATAAATCTACAATCCCACGAGTTTACTTTTCACGGAGGAAAAACTTTGCAATCAAGTCTTTAAATCCTAGTAATTTATTTTTCTTTTTTTACCAAGCTGAGGAATTCTGAGATTAGAAGTATCAGATTTATTTGAATCAAATTCTGTGTAGTAGTTAGCCTACTGGATTCACACACCACCTGAGAATACAGGATGTGGAAGAGTTTGGTCCTGGTTTTCTTCTCCTAGTTGTATTTATCACCAACACACTTACTTCAGTTGTCTTTCCCATGACCAGTACAGACACACTGCCAACTCAATGTCATTACTTCCTGAAGAGCTGGGAAATGTCATGTTACTGGTGTATATAACATACAACTTGTGTAATTTTATTTTTTGGCTAATGTTTTTTCTTCCTTACTTTTCTCCTTTCTCCTTTCGTACTTTCCTCTTTTTGTGGCATCTTATTATGTGGTGTAGGTTGGCTTTGAACTTGTCATTCTGCTTGAGTGTGCACCTGTGGATTATATGTGTGGTCCTTATGGCTAGCTGTATTTTTTATATTATTCTAACCATTTTTGACTTTTGGATTCATAATAAAGTATATCTTGTAGAAGATGTTTTGATCTTTTTTCTAGTCTGAGCTTACTATACTGACCTTTGCAATTTTCTAGATAAATATTCTTATTTCATGATGATAAAACATGGCTTTTTAGGCCTTGAGTAGTTTTGCATAAAGATATTTTTTAAATGCAATATAAAAGTCTTCTCTCTTTCTCATGTGTGTATGTATGTATGTTTAGTATATACTTGTAGCTATATCCTGGTGTTTGTATGGGGGATGCTAGGTATTTTTATTCTTCTCTGTTTTATTGCCCCGAGTGAAGGATGTTCTCTGAACATAGTACTTATAGTTTCCTCATCTACACTAGAGGCAAGCCAAGCTCTAGATATCTTCTTGTTTACTCAGCACTAGGTTACAAGTGCACACAGGCATGTTTTTTTTGAAACAAAGGTACTGGGGATCCAAACTCAGGTACTCGTAATTGTACTGTAAGTATGTTTACCCATTGAGTCATTTCCCAGTCTTGTCCAAAATATTTCTATCCAATCAAAGGATTCATGGGTAAGTGAGTTTCTATTGACCATGTCAATAGAATATACATTTGTTGAATATTGTTCTAGGTACAAATTTCATACTTTATGTTAATAATTAGGTAATGATAAGAAGTTATAAGAATTAGGTATGTATATTATAGATGAGGACATTAAAGGCTTTATTTACATAATATTTTTGGCAAGCACCAACATAAAGGTTGAAATGGGGCCAGGGTTCAGATTGCTGGATCCCTATGCACACAGATTTTTACTGATAAACTGCTATCACCCTTCTCTGGCATATTGTGTCATTGTATGAGCATTGAATCTCCATTCAGATAATGACTCTATCTTCTCATTGTCACAAAGTGTATATCTTTAGTATATGTTGAAATACACTTTCACTTACACATAGAGAACAACTATCTTTGTGCTTCCTATGTATGTGGGAGCACATAGAGGGAGTATTAGTATGAGAACTTCTTAGGTTAGTCTGAACTCTAAGCACATGTATAAGAAACACACTAAATACTGATTCTGATTCTCTCTAGAGTAGTTTCTTTTGTACAGCCATTTATCAACCTCAAACTCACCATGTTGAAGGCTAACTTATCAAATACCAATTTTATTAGAGATGAGAAAAATGAAATCTGCTCTTCTCTGAGGGTTTGATTTGGGGCAGAAATATTACAAGGGGCTAATCAAGGTCTCTTCAATCATAACTTTCTAGTGACTTCAGTGCAAGGGGCTTTCTCTAGCAAAATGAAAGTCCTGACACAGGCAGCCCTGAGATTCTAGAAATAATTCATTATTTCCCTCAGCTTCTGGTTCAAATGTTTACACAATATCTTAGTCAATAATGAAGTAAATTAGATTGAAGACACGTAAATAATCATTTATGGAAGACCACTTTGATGGACTTTATTAGTGGGTAGTATATAAGATTTAGGAAAGTGCTTCCGGACCTACAAACATAAATTTTTTCTCATCTATCTTTTTTTTTAATTGGATATTTCTCTTTATTTACATTTCAAATGTTTTCCATTGTCCAGGTCTCCCTTTGGCCTGTCTTCCCTCCCTGGCACTCCCCTACACTGGGGCATTGAACACCCTCAGGCCCAAGGACCTCTCCTCCCACTGATGTCCAACAAGGCCATCCTCTGCCACATATGCAGCCAGTGCCATGGGTCCCTCCATGTGTACTCTTTGGTTGGTGGTCCAGTCCCTGGGAGCTCTGGGGGGTCTGGCCTGTTGACACTGTTGCTCCCTCCATGGGGCTGCAAACCCACTCAGAGAACAAATAAAATACATTCGAATACTGTGTTTAAGAACTCATCAAATAGAATCACAGGAATGAGATTAGAAAAAAAATTGCACTAGAGGTGCCATCAGAATGTAGGTTTTATATCTTTTCTAGAGAGAAAAAAGAAAAGCCCAAAAATATATGTTGAAGTGTAAAATGGTTAAGTAAATTGTATTTTTTCTCACTATGTTCTATGCTCAAGCTCCTGCTTCAGAGCTTTCTTACTTCACCAAAGAAAATAAAGATTACATATGTATTTCCTTATATGTGTGTGTATATATATACACACACACTAAAGATATATGCACATATACTATCACATAGATTTTAGGATACACACAAACACACACACACACACACACACACACACACACACACACACACACAGCTTTCAAAGAAGGAGCTATTTTTAACCTGGGAAGTTGGAAGTTAAAGAGAAGTCATTAACTTGTTCTGTATAGAGCATTACATTGTTTTATTTGTTATTTGTTTTAAAATTTAATTACATTTACCTATTTGGTGTGTGTGTGTGTGTGTGTGTGTGTGTGTGTGTGTGTGTGTATGTGTGTGTGTGTGGGTGGGTGGGTGTGGGTGTGGGTGTGGGTGTATATGTGTATACATGTGTTATGGCACATATGTGGAGACCAGAAGACAGCTCACAGTAGTCAATACTTTCCTTCTGTTGTGGGATCCAGTGACCAAATTCAGCTGTAAATGCCTTTTACTACATTGAGTGATCTTGCAGAACCTTATATTATTTTTTATAAAGGTTAAAGCTTTTAAAGGAAAAGACTATATGTCCTTAGACATTTTCATAAGGACAGTATTTGAGAAGCAGTTATGGAAGGTGGTAGGATATTGGGGAAAGATATGGCTGCAAGAATGTCAGGCCCTTACAGAAATTATCAGATGGAAGAATATGCTTGGGACAATCATCTCTGCATATTTGTTTTGTTTTTCTCTTGTGTTTCATATCTAGATGCATCATCACATCTTGTCAATGCTCTCTTCAAGTATGTTTGGAATTGAGTAACTTTCGCACCATCCCTACCTCTGCGCTGGATCAAGCTATTGCTGTCCATATTTGTAAACACATTCTGAATCTGGCTCTTGCCTCTTCCTTTTTATTACCTATTCTCAATGTAGTAGTGGTTAGGAAGACTGGTTGAAAACCCAAGTTAGACCACCCTACTAGTTAGACTATCTTAGTCCTGTTTTAGTGGCTTCCTACTTTTAAGTCAGGCCTCAAGTCTTCTATTAAGTAGTAAAAGCATTCTAACCACTTCTTATATTAGCTAAGATGTGGTGAGGTTCAAAGTAATACTGATATTGGGCTGGCAAGATGCTTCAGTGTATAAAGGCGCTTGCTGCACAGCTTGATAATATGAGTTCAATCCCCAGGACTCAAGTGATGGAAAAAAGAACCTGCTCCTGAAAGTTGTTTTATGATCTTTACATGCATGTGCATATACGTTATGACACATGTACATGTACACACAGACACACATACACACAGACACACAGAAAGAGAGAGAGAGAGAGAGAGAGAGAGAGAGAGAAGAATAAAAGGAAAAAAGAATGAAAGAAAATGAAAGAAAGAAGGATTTGATTGATGCTAGGCTATGATTCTCAAAATGCTGATTTCATTTTATTGTTGTTGTTGCTGTATTACTGACATCTGCTCAATACTCCCAAGTGGTCCAGATTAACACTCAGGGAAGCATATGAACCACTGTCTTCCACTATTTTATTACTTTCCTTTCTTCCTCTTTTTACTCTTCCCTCTATTTACCCCATCCTTTTTTTTTTTTGTCTTCCTTAGTATAGTATGGGTACATTGGCTTCCTGACTCTTGCTCTCAAACACCCTAACTACAAGCTCTGAGTCAGCTGATGTGGTGAGGTTCAAATTAATACTGATACTGGGCTGGCAAGTATCTCTTTCCAAGTGTTCAGATGGAATACTGTGAGCCTCTTTAAAATGTCAAGTACCTTTGCATAAAGATTCCTAGAAAATTATGAGGGGCAGGGCCTTGATTAGCCTCTTGTCCTTTGTTTTTTTCTTTTCTGAATCAAGCTTTTTAAGACTTACCAGATTGCATTTCTCTCTCTCTCTCTCTCAAAAAAGACACAACATATGATAATTTAGCCTTTATCTTGGAAGCTGTGGCTGCAAGATAAATTGGTCTAAACAGCTGCTCAAGAAATCAGAGATAACATTGCTGAGGTTCCTGTAGATGTTCACAGAGCTGTCTTATCTAGCAAAAGTCATCTGAAGACGGAAGTAACTTCCCCCACACAAGAACAGGAGAGGAATGTACATAGAATCTTTGATATGTTTAGGGTATTCTCTAGCACAAATATATGATACTATATTGCTTTTAATCAATACTAACACATCAATATAAGTATTGATTATATAAAAACATTCAAGAAATAGTTTGGGTGGGTTTAACTATTTAATTCTTCTTAATCCAATAGATAACCCTTGTTTTAGCAAATAATCACACAATATAAACAAATTGCATGCCTTCTTGTACCAAGGAGGTTCAGAGTCCTTTGGCCTCACTCTTCAAAATGCATCATGACCCCAGGATACCTCCCACACAAACTTTTGAGACTTGATTTTGAATAACATCATCTCTGTAATTAGGATGATGTGGTTTATTCATATGGCTTAAAAATAGTCACTTAAAAATGCACATAACCCTTGGGAAAGATTCACTTTAAGCCCGATGGCTCATGTATATTTTAGCAGTTGTGTGTTTTTTAAGAGCTTGGTACCTAATGGAAGCTCAACAAGTCTTTGGAGAATGAGTAAATCAATGTAGTAAGTGGATAGGATTTGTTTGAGGGTGGGGTGGGGCACAGATGTGGGCCTCACACTCAGAGAGAACTGGGCTATGATGATCTTATGTCTAAGAGGATAGGACAAAGAGTAACCTTCAAACAACAGTGTAACCTGGAAAGGCTGCCAAGTGCCTGGCAATGAGAGATCTCTGTATACACACCCATGACTGAGTTTGTGTGTAGTCAAATTCAGAATAACCCACAAAAGTCCTCACCTGATATTTAGCAGATGCAGCGAGGACCAGTGCAGCTCACAAGAAGATGTCTCAAACACCATCTCTTAAGAACTGCATGTGATCTCCTTCAGGTTTCCTTATCTAAGACGTTGCTAGAACATAGAAACACAAAGCACAGTTGTGGGCTCCCTCCTACTCCAGGCCTCTGCTGTGGGAAGGGAGAAGCTTCAGTTTTAATTCAGGTTTGGACTTTTGATTTATTACCGAAATAAAATGTTTTGTGATTTAAAGTAACTCTCGGACTTTTTTATTACCTAAGAGTGCCCAGAAAAAATAATGGAGCTGCGCAATTGTTCAACTGGAGGCAATGGCAGTCCTAACCCAAGAGAATAAATTTGAAGAGACAGTGTGAAATAAAAATGAAGTTGTTTATAATTCTACCCTGTGAGTCATGCTTGTTCCGTGTATCTACTCCACAGCTTGCCCTGATTAGTATGATATCGATTCTCATGTCAGCCTCAAAATATTTCTGTAGCAACTCAGCCACATTTTTAGTTGGTACTGAAATTTCTAGTGAGTTTTAAGTCTGCATGAAATTATTAAACTGGATAATTTTTTTCCTCATCTATAAGCAGGTAACTCCTCTGAACAGTCTGTCTGGGATTGTCAAAGTTTGCGATTAATGTATCTCCTGCTGTTAGTAGGAAAGATTCTCCCAGTATGGAGCTCAACCCCCCTCCCCCTTTTTTTTGTAGTCTTGTGGTCACATAAAGAACAGTTCATGTTGATTTGACCTGGGAGTTTGAAAGTCACTAAGGGACTGCTTTTAATGGACTATGTTTTTTTTCTTGATAGAGCTATACCAGTGAACAGACAAAACCATGACTTTCCTAGGAAAAATGAGGACTTCAGTCTTCTAAAATTAATTGTTCTCTTGAAATTTAGGGCAGCATAATATTGCACTTGTTTGTAACAAATACAATTTCAGTCTTGAACAGTTGTCATGCAGTCTGACAAAATAGCTCTTTCCTGTTCTCATGGACGAGACTTCCCAAAGAGTCTTGATGTATTGAGATTTGCGGCCCTCTGAGCTGGAAGATAAGGGCTGTCTTGTGTTTCTTTTATTTCTCAGACAGCAGCCAGGCATGGCGCTCTGCACACAATAAGTGTCAAAGAAAGCTATTGACTGACTGTCTGGCTGTTTCTGTCATTTAGAATGCATATCGCTGCCCATTGTTCACATTTGAAACCAAGCAGCATTAATCTGTAGGTTCTGTGGTTTCTGGATACCTTTCACAGCTCTCTCTACACTTAGACTAATTACTAGGCAGGACATCCTTTCTATTTTGACAGTTAGGATGGAAGAAATTGAAATTAAAAAGAAAATTATAAAGAACAGACTCACAAGAAGAGCATTGAAGCTAGTTGAAAGTTATCTCAAATCCTAGCATCCAATGTCTTTAACTTATAATTTCCCATTTTGGTAAGACATAAATTAAGTGGCTCCATTATTTTTCCACAAAAGTCACAAAACAGTCATTTTACATTAAATACAATTCCCTGCCTTTTTGTGTAAGTATTCTCAACATTTTTATCTAGGTGTGCATAAGAGTACATGATCCCTCTCTTTCTCATTTCTGGAAGTGAATTTTCTCCTTGTGTCTTCTGTATGGATGAATAGAGAGAAGGCATGTAAAGAGTGGGTAAGTACAGCTGCTTATCCCTTTGCTATAAGATTAATAACACTAATCAGTTCTCACCCTTGTTAAACTTAGAAACAGGAATAGCCTTAGGCAAAGCTGAGAAAGCTGCCTTTGATTTCCTCCTGTCTTTATTTTCTTAATATCCATTGGCAGGCTCCTTCTAGAACATAATGCTCAACCTTCTGTTGCCCTTTATATGACTAAGCCCAAATTTATTCTAGGCATATACTTCAGTTTCCTCCCAGGAGAGATCTTCTAGGCAGGCTTCTCTTAACTCTTTCTTCTGGGTTCTGAGTTGCTTTCTTGTATCTATCCTTCAAGGCTTGCTTGGTATCTGGCTAACAAATATGACCACTCCCTCTATCAAAGTTTCCATCATCAACTACTATCCAATGTCTTACAAAAGAGATTCATCAAATGCATATGGAAAATATGTAAATCAAGCATGAATAAGGTTTAAAAGTGTAGTTTCAATATGCTTGGCCCAGGGAGTGGTGCTATTAGGAGGTATTGTCTTGTTAAAGGAAGTGTGTCACTGTAGTTGTGGGCTTTAAGACCCTCATCTTAGCTGTCTGGAAGCCAATCTTCTAGCAGCCTTCAGATGAAGATGTAGAACTCTCAGTTCCTCCTGCATCATGCCTGAGTGGATGCTGCCATACTCCAACCTTAATGATAATGGACTGAACCTCTAAACCTGTAATCCCCAATTAAATGTTGTCCTTGTAAGAGTTGACTTGGTCATGGTGTCTCTTCACAACAGTGAAACCCTAAGACAGAAGTGTTGAGGAAGATGAATGAAAGAGTTAAAGAGCCAAAGTCTTTCCTATCACATTAGTCAATACTGAGTGCTGAGAATAGATTGGATAGCTTAAACAGAAATTCATCTTCTTTATGTTTGGAGATTTGAAGACAGAATCACAACACTATTGAGGCTTTAGTAAGGCTCTTTTGATCCTACCTTGAAGATGGCTACTTTCTACCTGTATGTGTGTGCATATATGTGTGTGTGCATGTGTGTGTGTGTGTGTGTGTATGTATGTGTGTATATATATATGTGTGTGTATATGTATGTATATGTGTGTATGTATATATGTGTGTATATATGTGTGTATTTTATCTGTACATATATACATATATATATATTCATATGTGTGTGTGTTTGTGTATGTGTGTGTGTCCCTCCTATCCCCCAGGATGCTCTTCATTATAGCTTGACCCCACTTTTCTCTTTAAAGCCCTACCTTAGTATATAGTTATAGCTTCAGCATAAATCTTGGGGATACAAAATTCTGTCTATAGCATCCATCAGTGAATGACCAGTGGTGAAGAAGATCGTACACTGTTTTCCCATTGTAATTAGCTTTTGCTTTTATTTTATTTTGTGACTATCTTGTTGGGGTGAATTTGAGTCTAAACTTTAAGTTACTGTTAATTTTCTGCAATATAGCCATATAGTTCATCTAAAAATCAGATGGGGAAATAATTCTCTGTCCCAACAATTTTAGGGATGAGTAAAAGCTATGTTTGATGTGTTTAGAACTGGCATTTGTATAAGCTAGATGTCATGGATTATTTAAGGGATTTTCAAGAGTAATTGATGACATTATTTCTTCTTCATTTTGAGTTTCATGTATATAAACAAGGTACTGTGTTCATAATCATCCCTATTATGTTCTGGTATCCCCCTTCATTTTTCTTTGAACCCCTTCTTCTCACCTAGTTCCCTCCCAGTGACTACCCTACTAGAGAAAAATGAGTATACACACCCTTTAGTACCTATTACCAGTCATTTACTCATCAGGAAGGATAGGCTTCATAGATACCTCTTCTATTCATGGTGGAAAGTTAGATTGTCCCGTCTTGTGCTGGTATCTGTTAGTGCTGTGTGTCTACAGTTACAATAACGATGCATCTGTAGGACAACATTCCATGACATTCTTCCCCATCCTCTGGCTCTTAAATTTATCCTGCTCTCTTTTCTGTGATGTTCCCCTGACCTGTGGAATGTACAGAACAAATATTCCATTTAAGGATGAGAGTGATCACTGGTCACTATTTTTGGCACTCTGACCAGATATGGGTCTTTGCATTATTGCTTCAGAAATACTATTTAGAATTGAATAAATGTTTGCTACACTTATATGCACTGGGTTAAATAGTGTAACTGAAGGATATTAAGTAGCTTGGGACCATAAGGATCTGTCAGAGTATATTGGGTAAAGAGACCAAGAGAGACTGGAAACATGCATAGTCAATGATTTACGCAGGGCATATGTAATAAACTAATTTTTATAGATGAATTTGTGATATAAAATATATATATATATGTATATATACATATATATATATGTATATATATATATATATATATAGTTTTTTTTTTTTTTTTTGGTTTTTCGAGACAAGGTTTTTCTCTATGTAGCCCTGGCTGTCCTGGAACTCACTCTGTAGACCAGGCTGGCCTTGAACTCAGAAATCCGCCTGCCTCTGCCTCGATATAAAATATTTTAATAACCTGCATATGAAAATAATCTGAGGCATGAAACTATCTGACTTCTTTATTGATTGGGGGATCTTTATTAATGATATGTTGGAATTCTCAACGAGTACTGCACGGTTATTTTCAGATGCACTTCTCTGGAAATGTGTTCACATTTTACTTAAAGCCAAGGTTTCAAAGAAAGAATTCTCAGGTAGGGTGAAATTTCAGAACAATCAATTTAATACTAATTTAACTCAGCAGTACTCAAGTGCTAATTAAATATCAT
>JADRCC010562548.1:0-11965 GCA_019843855.1 Hylomyscus alleni
AAAAAAAAAAAGGAAGAACAAACCAAAACCTCCAAACCTTATGAAAAATCAGTGAACTGCATTAATTATTTTTAAAACTCCCTAATGTTATTTCATTCTCTGCGCCCGATTAAGCCTATTGTGTGTAACAGCTCGAACCACTCTTGTTATAACCTCAGATACCTCCGTCCTGGAAATAGTGTCGCAAACTTACAGGGGCCCGGATGCTTAGAGGAATCAAACCCGTAAATAAAATAAATAAATAATGCAACAAAACAAAACAAAACAAAAATCAATCGTACTATCAAAATGGCTTTTGACCTTATAACTTATGTATAAAAGAATCGATTTTTGGAGAAGAATTAAAAGAGGGGTATATTTTCAGTAAGTTGATTCAATTTTTGGGAAGGGGGACTCATTTAGCTTTTCATATACAAATAGATAACAATGACTGTTCTTAATTACACATCGCTTTTTTTTTTAAAAGGTAAGTTCTAGAAGGATTAATAAACAGGCAGACACATGCTTCTAGCCAAGAACATCCCGCATTCTTGTGAGAGGGGATAAAAGTTCATTGGTTGTTGTTGACTGACGCTGAGATGGTTATTTTAGGATGCCAGGAAGACCCTCAAGTAAGATCCAGAAAATCCTAGCACCTCCTCCATGGTATCTCAAAACACCCCAGCAACTCAAGGAAAGAAACGCTACAAGTCAAAATTCCGAACCCAGCCGCACGTCTCAGGAAGCTGGTTCGAAAACCATTCAACAAGTTTTTCCTCACCCCACTCCCCACCCCCGCCTAACGACCAGCAAAACTGCCCCTAAAACACTAAAACACTAAAACACTTCCCCACCCCCATCCGACGAGCCCCAGCAGCTACTCTTGCCAGTGTGGCCAGAAGAGGGCACCCTCTACCTTCCTAGATCTCAGCTCTTCTGGTCCTCCTCTCCCTCCTCCTTGGATCCTCCCTCTCTCCCTCTGGCTGCCCCCACCCCCAAGTCCCCATACCCGGTTTCCTAGCCCAGGCTCCACCCCCAACTCAGGAACTGTTTTCACTAAAACACCAGTTCAAACCCGCAGCCTGTGGCTCAGCCTCCCCCCGCCCCCCTTAGCAGCCCCAGGGAAACCCCCCCCCCCCCGGCAGCAATTTCCCCTTCTTCCTTGTCATCAAGCACAAAGCCCCCATCTTCAGCTATTTCTTTCTACTACACTTAGGTCGCTCATCCACTCCTCTTCCTGTTTCAGCATCCCTAGAAACCAAAACTAGCCTCTTCATCCTTCATAGACTCCCAACCTACTCCCGGATGAAAGAAAGTCAAAACTTTCACTTCCGCAAGAGGATGCCCAAAGGGAGGTGCGCAGGATGAACAGAGGGTCGGATCCAGGCTGTCCTGGAGTTCCGCAGATCCTTTCAGGCCCCAGCAACAAGAAGGGTCCCAAGTTTTCCTACGATGACCTTGGACCTGTAAGTAAGCTTTGGTAATACTCCCTAGAGAGCAGGTGACAGTGAACAGCCTGTTGTGATACCCAGGAAAAGAGATGAGGGCAGAGGGCGCCACGACCCACTCTCGGAATACACACCACCCCGGTCCAAATCTGTGTGGAAAGTGCCTAGCCGGTGGTAAGGGATCTCATCCCAGCCCTGACCCGGTGCCTTCCGTCTGAGCCCCCGACAGCTGTCGCCCTACATCTCTCTCACCACCCTTCCTCGTCTGCGGGAGGACTTCGGGGATCCCCGGGACGCAGGCTTAGCTCCCATGGTGCGAGTCGTCCTCTTCCCTTGGCTTTTTCTCGCGCACTGAAGGGATTCCCGGGGTCGCGCTGTCCCTCAGGGTCCTGGGCTCCAGGGAGAACGCTCCTCAGGAGCAACCCCGCCCCTCCGTTGTCCCGGGACGAAGGTGAAGCCGGAGTTCTGCGATCCCACAACTTCTCAATCCCCTAGCCAACTTTCCCGGGCGCACGCGCCTCCGGCTCTCGCGCTTAGCCCCACGCCCCGCTGTCGCCTACCTCAGGGTCCACACAAAGCTCTCGGATCCCCGGCAGTGGAGTCACATTGTTGTCACGCTCCTGGTCCCTGCTCCCTGCCCTGGGCTCCGTGCGCTTTCTTGTCTGCCCCAAAGCAGCGGTGGCAACTGAAGGAACCCGGTCTCATCAAAGCCTCCCCAGGCGGAGGTGGCGCGCCGCCCCAGGCGGTTTCCTTCTCCAAGCCCGGGAGTCCCGGGCGCAATGGGAACCGTGAGACAGCCAGCCAGCGGGTGCGCCCCGGCACGGCGGCAGCGGAGGGCACCCAGAGCTCAGCCAGCGCCAGGCACTGGGGTCAGACATTATTTAGCTCTTCGGTTGAGCTTCGATTGGTCAGACAGCGCCGCCCCTATCCCCTCCCTGCTCCGCCGTGCCACCGATACCCATTCGGGGCGGCTGCTTAAAGGGGACGATGCGCCTTTTCCTTGCGGGGGCTCAGCCCTCGGAAGCCCTCGGGGTATCCCTGATCGCCTTGCACCGGCTTCTCTCCATATCCCCGGAGCCCGCTGCTTAAACTCAAAGCTCTGTGCCTGCCCTCTGCGGTCTCCGCAGGGTGCTCTGGGCTAAGAGGGGTGGTCAAATCCCAGTTCCTGGGAACCCTACTCCCCGCAATGTGCCCTAGAGTAGGAGGAAGCGAGTGTGACTCTCAGGAGTCCAAATCTTTCTTCCCTGGTTTGCAACTCTCCCCATCTTTCCCATCCCAGCACCCAAGTTCTGTGGGAGAGGGCGTCCATCCCCTCCCCACCCGCCCCAGACACACCTTCCCGCACCTTCCCGCACCTTCCCGTACCACGGAGCTACAAAAAGCGAACACACAATGAAACTACACAGAGTGTGCGGGGGTTACGGTTTACTCCACTACCTTAAACACACCGGCTTAACCAGAGTTCGCGCCCTGACCTCTCCGGAGTTTGCCTAATAGAATTCAATCAAGATAATAACAGTATTTTTTATTAATGAATAACCCCGGATAGCATTACACCAAGTTACTGCTTCTAGCCGGGAAGCCTAGGCAATAACAGACCTCACTAAGCCATATGCTTCCCAGCAGACCAAATGGGGGCGGGGGGAGTGAGGAAAGAGAAAGAAAAGAAACCCACCTTTTTTTCAGTCACTACTTGTCAAAGTAAACATCAAGGCAGCTGCTCTGGGGAAGACCGGTCCCCAAGGTTCTAGACTCTTACTATATATTTCCCCTTCTCTTCAGTTAAAAGGGGGAGGGGGGCGAGTCTTTGGTGGCCGATGTGTACTCCTGTTCTGCAGCAAAGAAGTTAAATTATTGATAGTGGAAATTGCATGGCGCAGGTAATACTCGCACGCCTTCAGCGAGAAGCTCCATTTGATCTAGGCAGAGGCTGGGAGATTTCATGCTAGCTCGCCGGGGGTGGGTGGGGGGAGCGGCAGCGCGAGCAGTCCTCTCCTCGGTGAATGGGAAAGTGGGTGGGAGTCCACGAGAGGGCTCCACGCTGCCTTGACGTGAGCTGTCATATGATACCTCCTCTGCCTCGAAATAGACACTCTAGTGCACGAATTACCAGAATCAGAATTCCGCGCATTTAAAATGATACATCTTTTATTAGAAGAATTCCGTTCCAGGGCATTGCATGCTTTGTAGATGTTTTCACTTCCAGTCCTAGCGAATTCACGCACACAGAAGCCAAGCCTTTCATTATCTAGGCAGCAGCAACACATTAAAAAAAAAAAATCTTTAACCAGGATTTAGGGCGAGGCGAGTGGCGGGTGGGGTTGGGTGGGTGACTTACTAAGCCCCCTTCCTTTAGAGCAGTGAGTGGTCTTTAGCCTTTTTTATTTTATTTTATTTTATTTTTAAACCTGTGGCTGAGAGATCAGTTACATGACTAGGTTCTGGAGTACTATTTTCATTTAGCTGTATGATAAACTCTGCCATGTGTCTACCTGGATTCCTGCTTTGTCAAACGTTGCCCCTCTAATCCAGCTACCAAGTAGAGGCTAGGGCAGACCTTTGTTATTTATTTATTTATTTTAGGAAAAAAAAAAGTAAAAGAACAAGAGGGCAGTATTGAGCACGGTGCCACAGCCTCTTGTTAACATAATCACCTGTCTGAAGATTAAGTGGGAGGTTCCTTTTTCTAAGGCAGGTCTTAGAAGTATGGCTGAGGCAGGGCCTAGGGATTAGCATTTTAATAAGCAATTCATTTACAGACAATCTCAAGTCACCATGAAAGACTGACATATGTGACTCATGAAGGAGGCAAAAATGAGTATCCCAACTTCTTGCACCCCAACTTCTGTGGGCCCTTGTATGTGAATGTGCATGTTTGTGGAATCTAAATGGCTTAATCATTGTGAAGGTTATTGCTGCATGACTGTCTCTGAATGCTGAAACATTAAATTTGCCAGAGGAAAGGAGGTACGTAAACAGTTCTTTTTCTATGTCTGTGGTTATCAAGAATGGGCTATCGTGCTGAATATATGGTACTGTTGTATACCGAAATCATTTTTGTTTTATAAGTGAAGAACCAGAGATTCAAGACTTCATAGTAATTCAACCAAGTGCACATACCAGAGATTCACCCTCAAAGACCTCAAAAACTCAAGCTAGAAATGCCCCCTCCTTCTACCCTATGCCCTTCAGTAAAGGGAAGTCATCAGAATTCAAGATTGTTTAGAGCCCCTTTACAAACTGTTGGTCTGGATGGTAGAGCTATTCAAATATACGCACACTCTCAGAGTGTTCCTCAGAGTTAGCTTTGCCCCTCTGACAACTTGGTGGAGCATGTGATCAATACAGAGGATCCTACAACACAGATGCTGGAGTTCACTGTGAAATAACATGTTCAGGGGAAACAGAATGATAAAGGACATGAAGCTAGGCTGGGACCATCTTAAAGACCCTGTTTCTTCCTAGGGTATAGGCTGAATGTAACCATGATTTCTTCTATTACTATAACTTAAGTGGCTATAGCATAATCTTTAAAACTACTGGTCTATCTTTAAAAAGAACTGGAGGACTCCTACCCCCAATTTTAAAAGGTAAATAACTTTAAATCAGCTTCAAACAAATGTCTACTTTCCAACTTTACATTTGTTAGGAATGACTTTTGCCCCCAGGTTTTGTAACCTGTTAAAATTTGCTTCTTTTCCAAAAACTACGTTGCAAGCAAATGTCTTTGCTAGCATTGCCCTTGCTGCTCAAGTAGATGTTGTGTCAGGTCTTTATTGTATGGAGCCTACCGTGCCTCAGCACAGCTGCTCTCATCCTGACATCTGATTGGATGACTGATCTTGTTATTCTCACTCTCCCTTGACATTCTAGGCATAAATGCTTGTGTCTCCCCTATCCAGTGTGTGTGGGGGGGTGGTGGTGCATTTTTCCTGAGAAAAAGAAGTCAGAAAGGCAGGCTTATTTGGGGATAGAAGATCAAGTACCAATTCAGATAAACCTGAGTCAAGCAGATTTCTTCCCACTTTTGAGTATTTTAAAACTTTCTGATTGTAATTGTGGCAATAGCCAAACAGTAAGAGACCAGACGTGTGACATTTACCTATTTGCCATAAAAACTTCCCCCTCCCTTTCCTTGGCTCCTCAGAGCCAAGATGATTCAACTGCCTGTTCTTTAATAGGAAGTTATGAATTCTTTTGAAAAGTTTTCATCCTGATAACATATCCAACTAGTTTGGGGGCTTAAGATCAAATTTTTTAATGAAAGATTTTTCTTCTCCAGGTGTCATCACTATTTAGCTCGAACTCACTTTGGACTTGGACTCGTAAGTATACTGTACTACAGGTGCCCGCTGAAGCAGTGGATTACTGTCATATTATGCTCAAAGGCAAATCTTGATAAAATGAAGCATGTATCTTTTTTTATTTTTCTTACAGTTTGGTTTCTGACATAAAAGACTGTTTTTGGGAGCAAAAATTCCTTCTAAGTTTTTGATGCCAATGTTTTCTCTACCATTGAAAGGAGGAAAAACTATGAAAGAAAGAAACGTCATTACTGTGGGGATTAAAAGTTAATTTTGAGTGAGTCTAATTTTTAATTCCTTTGGTTTATTGCCAATATTCTCCCAACGCAATGTTTCAAGGGGAGAAAAGTGAGGCATAAATGTGACTTCCCATCTCTTCTTGTCAGGAAATACAAACTAATCCTCATTACCCAAGTGGGAACAGAGGCAGTAGGATCAGATTTGATACTGACATATTTTTCTATTAATAATTTTAATTGGATGAGGTCAATCCTACTATCTCTATAAGCATTTTATGTTTAATTGTGTTTATTGAAGTTTCTTGGTTACTCCTGCCTTCACTCTTCTTTGGAAATAAAAAAAGGTTTAGTATCAAATGAATTGACCCCAAACATTGCTCAAAACTAGAGAAAGTAATTAACATGGGAAAATAGTAAGTAAACAGAAAACTTCTCCAATGAGCAGAGTGACAAAGATGTTTTCAAATCCATGCCGGATGATTTCCAAGGTCTAGTTTGGCCTTGAACTGTGTCATTCACAGTCTTTGAAATCATTAAATAAGGTCTGTTCTTGAGAAAAAATACCTTAAGGGAAAAATAGTTTCCTTATTCATTGAGTAGTACTTCTCTGTAAGATTCTTATAGGGCATAAAAATAACTCCATGCTATACTTAGATGTGGCCAAATTGGCCAACACATGTTACAGGAATTCTGTATCCTGGCAGGCCTGGTATGGACAGATAAAAGCAAGAAAACACAAAAGGCCTGGGTATTGAGAGTTGAAAAGGAGGGTCTAAAAAAAGATGACCACATCTGGAAATACTTGTCTACTTCAAGGAAAAATACCATAAAAATCATTATGAGATTGTTGAGGCTAACCCCCTTAATATTCAAGAGTCATCTACTTACAAACCCTCCCCTAAGTTACCAGATCTTCCCTGAAAACATGGAAAGATTAACAATGAGAGAGTCATTGAGTTACTCATTAAACCATGGTTATGAATATAGTCACCAAGGGCATGGAACTGTGGATTTGGGAAATCAGAGCTAGACTTACTAACCATGGTATGTGTTGGTTGTGCTGGGAGTAGACCCATGGAAAAAGCATGAACAAACTTAAATTGCTGGATTTCAGAACACTGAGTTAGATATCCAGAGTAATTCACCTTAATTTTGAAATACAATCATGTTTTAATATGTGATGGTTGAAGCAAGAGTTTTCTGTTGTTAAACTTTACATTTTTTTTTTTTACCCAGTAGACAAATGAAGAAAGAAAAGCATGACAACACAGTAATTGTGGTGCTTCCCAAAGTCATATTAGGAATGTCCACCAAGAGTCTGGGCTATTTTCCCTGGGATTTTGATGTGCCTTTGTTAAATGAACTCAGTAAGGAAAGACCTGGGTAAGTTATGCAGCCCTCTTGACCTGGTCCTGCCTAGGCACATGGCAGGGGGGATGGGGAGGCCTCAACAGCACATGCAAGCAGCAGGGTTACCTTTGGCTCTGTCTAGCACATAGCATCATCTGGAAGCATCCAAAAGCTATCACTATCAATTTCAGTTTCCCTTTACTTCACAAATAAGTTCATTCAACTGGCTATAACTTGCTGGGTGGGCATCAACATGTGCCAGTCATTCTATGTGACACAGATAAACAAAACACATCTCCAAGCTTTAGGAGTTTATAGTCTTGGCCATGAGTTACAGCGTAGTTCAAAGGCCATTTGTTATTTGCCAAAGGAGAGAACTTACATTGTTTTGTATTGCCTTAGGTTTGTTTTACTGTGTAGACTGATAACCGTTTGACTGCCCCATGTAGTAGGGATGAGAAGAAACTTCCCTCTGAGGCTTTAGGGATATATAAGAGTTAGGGAGAGCACACCACAGTTAACTATCGGTTCTTGTTGTTCATGCTTAGCTGTGTTTTCATAAGGCAAGCAAATAAGAGTGGAGAGAGTGGTTGAGAAGAAATGGGGCAAGTGATGTTTATTGGGGGCATCTAATTTTGACATATGAGCAGGTAAACTTTTCTAAATAGATTCTTTATTCTGTTTATGTGTATGTATGTGTACCTGCATGAGCTTTTATGTACATGCCATGTGTGCAGGTACCTGGAACTAGAGTTTTAGGTAGCCACGAACCACGTGGTATGAGTGATAGGAAGCAAATCTAAGTCCTCTGCAAGATCAGAATGTACTCCTAACTGCAGAGCCATCACTCCAGCTCCTAGGTAGAATTTTTTGTTGTTCTTAAAAATAGATCTGGAAATGGTGTGTGTGTGTATGTGTGTATCTGTGCTGTATGCACCTGCACATGTGTGAGCACACATGTTTATCTGTATATCATGGGATATATATATATATATATATATATATATATATATATGTCCGATGTAAATTATGGGTTGTTACTCTAGAATCTTTTTTTTCTGAAAGTGTCAGATACATTGATTTTTTTAGATAAAGGGTCTCTTATTGGCCTGGAGGTCACTGGTTAGCTAGGCTGCCTAGACAGCAAATACCAGGGATCTGGTTGTCTGAACCTTTACAAGCTATCACATGTGGTGTTTTAAGTGAATTTTAGAGGTCAAAGTCAGGACTTCTTATTTTGGGGTAAATACTTTACAGACTGAGCTACTTCCTGGCTCCTGGAATGGCTGTTATAGGGTTATCCTGTCTTCCTACATAGTAGATTAAGCCTCCTTCTCAGAACTTCTAGAATCTAGCTAGCATTGCTAGCTCTTGGAAGTTCCTTCTTGGAGCATATTTTCATTATTATAATTAGTATCTTATTTCATTTCATCCAACCTTACTGAAGATGAAGAACAGCTTCTTATTAACTTTCTGATGTTGCTAAATCTCCACTCAGGCTGTTCTCATAGCATATCGAATCTCACAACCTTCTTCATACACTCAGACTTCCAATCCCTTCATCACTTCTATTGCTCTACCCTGAACTTCCTCCAAAGTCTCCATATTCTCCTGAAAACATGAAGCCCTGCCACTCAACATGTGTGTGAAATTAGCCAGGACTCAGGAAACACTGAAATCATGAATTATCTGAACACAGCTGTTGGGGAAAACTAGGGGAGAAGATTCAGTCAGATTGACAAATCATGTCTTGGAAGTTGGAGACAGGAGAGGTTGCTTTGTAAAAGAACAAGCCCTTGTATCAAAGCTGAATCTTTATCCTTAGCATAAACATGCTGCATTTTTTTTCAAAAGAAACAGATCCTGAACAAGGTATTCATTCCCCAACCCCAACCCCAACCCCACCCCAAAGAATATTGTCTAAGACTAAATGATGTTCAGAACACTACTTACTATCTCAAGCTGTGGACTTTTAACTTACTAAATTGGAATACGACTTTCAAATCCTCAGGGGTTACTACTTTTGTACAAGCTATTAGAAGAATAAGATTTGTGAAATATTATACAACTTTTGAGGCTTTTACTTCCCAAAAGCCATTGTAGTTTTGTCTTCTGTTTTGTCAACACCTAAAACCTAATTAGAATAAAGTTAATAAAACAAGTCCAATCACATAAGACCCACACTAACCAGCCTGATACCTAGAATCAAGCTTTCCTGGATGTTTTATCCATCGGGTATACTTCTATCATTTCATGGTCCATACCAAATGTACAATGAATTTAGTGCCCTTCCTTGCCCAAATTGGGACAGAAGTGGAATAAGGTCTTTCCATAGACTCCAACAGCTTTAGTTCCTAATGTGACTTTAGCTTATCTGAAAGGACCACTTGTGCTAGGATTTTTCAACATGCCTTCAATCAATCATTTAAAATCATATCAAATCTGTAAGTTGCTTTCTAGGAGAAGGTTGGATGAAATGTATCAAGAAGACATCTAAGTAGATATATGACTTCCCATCCTGTGCTGTCTTCCTATGCAGCTACCCTTCTAGAGCTGGTGTTTTCACTTCTGAGGTGCTGCAGAGACACAAAGGACCCAGATACCATTCCTGGCATGCTCCCAAATGAAATGTATTTCCAGAGAGGTTTCAGGTTTGGAGTGGAGCCCTTAGAGGAAGAACACTGAATTGCACAAGGAAAGCCAATAAACATCTCAGTCCCTAGCAGGGACTATGAGCCTGCAATTACGTTTCAGGCTGTGCTTGTCCATTTTCTTCTCCATATCTGTAAACAATACGTTAGATTTGGAGGCTTGTCATAGACTGTGTGTCTTTGGAGAGAGTGCTCCTCATCAGAGCATCTGCAGTACCACAGCCAGTAACAGTTAGAAAAGGCAAACTTATGAAATGGCTTCTAAACACACTAAATCCCAATCTAAACAATTTATAACGTTTCTTACTCAATAACTCTTAGAAGTCAACTCATGCGGAACTGTTCTAAACAAGTTAAGAAAGAAGTAAGGCATCCCTCATTGGGCAATAAACCAAAGTAAGTGCAAGAACATGCAGGTAACAAGCCTCAGATTTCGAGGGGGAGGGGCGCTAGATATTTATTTCTGGAAAAGTCTGTATGGATAGCGTCTGAGGCAAGACAACAACTATAACAGTTAAAACTATAAGAATTTGCAGGTGAGGTTAATAATTACAAGAAAAGTTTGGCATTAGAAAGACACAGGTTAAAGCCCAGCTTTGCCACAGTGGCTGAGCCAATTTAGCACAATTATCTGGCTAAAGGATTAATCACTTCCCTTATGTTATGCTATGAACATTGACAGGCTTTGCCTAGAGAGATTGTCATGGAAAGGATTTGTTGAGGTGCAGTAATACAGAATGCTCACTGTATTAAATAAGACAAAAAAATCGGGTTTCACTTTTCTTTCATTTGATGCTAACATGCTGGTGAAGTGAAAATGAAACTCTAAAATGAGAAGTAACCAGTCACTTAAAAGCCAATCTTAAAAAAAATCATCCTAAAGTAGTGTTTGTGGCCACTGATTTTGAGGCTATATCACCTGTTGTGAGGAGATACAGTAAGGGCTGCTTAGGAAATAGAGGTGCAAACCATCTGCAAATGAAATGAAAGCTTGGGTAGCACTCATTATACAGGAATAGCAGAGCTCCCTTCCTCCCACCTCCCCACCTACCCTCCCTTTCTTCCTTCATTTCTTTCTTACTTCCTCTGTACTGGGAATTGAACCTAGGGCCTCACACACACTAGGCAAGTATTCCAGCACTGAGTCATGTCCACAGATTTATTTATGTATTTATGTATGTACGTATGCATTTAGTTATGTTAAGATAGAATATCCCCAAGTTATCCAGGGTGATCATGAACTTGTGTCCTCCCTGCCTTAACCTCCAGAAAAAAGTGGTATTACAGACCTATACCATCAGACCAGGCTTAAAAGGCAGGGTTTTAAAATGAGCTTGTAATTCAGAAACCTTTAAGTCTGAAGTTCAACTTCTCCACTTAAAATTTACTGTGTTTGTTTGGGCAGATTACTTAAACTCCCTGAGCTCTAGTTTCCTTGTTTATATAATTAGAATATAATCTGTCTCCAAGAGTTACTTTGAGGGTTAAATAATATATATCAAAGGCAAAGCAAAGAGCTTAGTACATGGTCAATGCAAAACAGCTGTTTCCTCACCTCACAATCGGTGTCAACGTTCCTACGGTGTAATAAGGACAAAATCGAAGAGTTTCCAGAGAGCTGAGTGTGTTAAAGTTGTGTTAGCTTTCTGGGGGTAGTATTCCCTATGTTAATAGCCAAAGCTTAAACTTTCAAGATCAGCTTTGTAGGAGTGGCCATGTCGCAGATCAAACCCAAGATTCATTCATGCTAAGCAAACACTCTACCACTAAGCTATACCCTACCCGTTCCCCTGGAACTTCCTATCCTTTGTGCAGGAGGACTAGATTTCTAGAGCTGTGGAATTGTGCCTCTGCTAATACTATAATTATGCATTAGGGTCAGAGGGTGCCCAATCGAAGCATGCCTTCTACACCATGGCTATCTGTCAATTGGCCTTTTACACACTGTGTAGCTTGTCTAATGGCAAACCTCATTTAATTTTTTTTTTTTTTTT
>JADRCC010562554.1:0-11255 GCA_019843855.1 Hylomyscus alleni
CATACATACATACATACATACATACATACATAGACACATAGATACATAGATGGGTACATTAGATAGATAGATAGATAGATAGATAGATAGATAGACAGACAAACAGATAGATAGATCATAAGGGTATTTATTAGTATGGTTTACAGACTGTGGTCTGAGTAGTCCAACGATGGCTGTCTCTCATTCAAAAGGCAGAGAAGAGGAAGTTCTTCAGTCTACTCCACTTGATGTATCTGCAGTCTCAATCTGGTGCTAGATTCCCAAAGAATTCTTAGAGAACTCCTGGTGTCCTGGCTATGTTAGAATCCTAAAGAAGTAGATTCTAATCCCAGTGAAGGGAAGCCTCTGGAACAGAATAGATGAACTTGTCAACAAGAGTGAGGTTAAGCAGGCAAACAAACAAACAAAACAACCCAGAGGGCTTCTGTCTTCCATGTTATTTATGCTGGCAAATTTAGGGTGGGTCTTTTCGCCTCAAATGATCCAATAAAAATAACCCCTCATAGACACATTCAGCTTGGGTTTTAGTCGATTCCAGATATAGTAACATCGACAATCAAGATGAGCTGTCACAGACACCGAGGATGGCAATTGGAGTTTCACAGAGAAAGTGGCACTTAACTGACCTTTTGATGGATGAGTATGTGTTTGCTAGGAGGATAGTCGGAGAGGAGGAGGAGGTGCTTGGGGGTACTTGTGCTTCAGAATAGTAATGATGGTGGGAACAAAATGAGGATGAAGGAAGGAGGCAGAAAGGTCGACAGGGGTCAGATCACAGATGGAACCTCAGCTTGGATTTACCCTCAGAGCAAGGGAAGGTCTTCAAAGAATCCTCTCATCTCTTTCCCTTTATTCCTTGCTAATCTGCCAAACCATTAATTGTTCTCTAGTGCGTCATCGGGAGGTCCGAAGGCCTGCCTTTGCTGGTGCACCTTGGAAGGGTACTCCATGGTACTCTCTCGGGCACTAATCAGGACAATGTATCAGAAGTAGTGGACCTGGTAGTGGGGAGAGTTGGCCCCACAGATCCAGGGGAGAAGGAATGGTGGGCTTGGTGTGATGTTCAGAGACTAGAGTGTGGCAGAGAAGAAGCCAGGCAACCCCTTTGGGAAGGAAAGGGCATGGGTCTGCACAGGCCTGAGCATAGAGATTCCCGCAAGCCAGGGTGACTAGAACATGAAGGGAAGCAGGTTGGCATAGCCTGCTGTCAGCCTCTGCCTCCTCTTGTTATCTCCTGGAATTGAAGCTACAGTTTGGGAGCTTTGGAATCTGGTGGTGGCATCAGGCTTTGTACGAGTCTGAAACCTCTGGCCCCAGTACCAAGGATGGCAAAGATCACCAGCCTGAGTCATAGGAACAGGTTCAAGGTGGGGGACTCAAGTATGATAAGTGTCAGAGGGAACCAGACAGGAGAGGGGTGCTGATTTGTGGAATCTTTGGCACCATTGTCTTGGTGTATTTGACGAGATCAAGTTCCAGGTCCATCTGCCTGATTGCCATATTTGTTCTTCCTGAGAGGACAGTGTGAGTCCCTGGTCTACAGCATGTTGGGCATTCACACGGAGTGGTCGGCACAGAAACAGCCCAGTATAGGTGTGAGAGCTGTGGGCTCAGGGGCCAGTCACTGGTAGGCACACCCTTCCACCTTGCTTTTGGACCTGCTTTACATGTTTGGCCTTGACATAGCACCCCATCTTCCCTGCTAACCATGCGTATCTAAACAAGTCGTCACAGTGCCTCTGTCCAGAGGTGGATGGGAGGACTGGGTAATCTCACCAGGCTGGATATTAAAGTCTTGTTAGAATTATTACCCACCAAGCATTATTCTATGAAACTAGACCACTCGAGAACAAAAAAAGGCCACCAATTGCCATTCTCATGAGGTGTGCTTTGTAGTAGGGCAACACCGTAAATCAATGACTGCCAAATTGACCATCTAGCAGACGATACCTTGTGCTTGATGTGGTTTATGTAAACATTAAATTATATGTGAAAATATGTTAACTTTGGGAATGGCAGTGCACACCTGTAATTCTGGAATATTGAAGGTAAAGGCAGAGGGGATCAGGAATTCATGGCCATCCTTGGTGTCATAGTGAATTTGAGGCTTCATCAGACTCTGCCCCCCCAAAAAATGCAGAAGAAAGGGAAAATGAAGAAAGGAAAAAAAAATCACATATATGACAATATATTTCAATTGTGTCTTATAGACAAGGCAACGGTAAGTATAGAGTGAGTTACATTCACAAGTCTAACAGCTAAAATGGCAGACATTGTAAAGGTAATGAGCATTGTATGTAAAGCAGAAGGGCCTGGCATCAGAATCAGAGCTCCTCCACCCCTCGACCCAGCCCCTGGCCCTTCCTGGTGAGATGCAAACTTACCACAGCCACAGCTTCCTCTCCCTCGCAAGCTGGTGGCTACAGGAAGACAAGCTTCTTTGCCTCAAATCTTTCCCAGCTTTCCTACCTCTTTAAGTCAATCACAATCACATGCCATGAGGACTGGTCTAGTTACTTGATCAAGACATATAGAAGGTGCTTATGGGTAGCATAAGAGATTCTTTATATGATGGGAGTCCAAGTCTCAAATTAAAAATAAAACCTGGCACGATGTACTTCCAACAACAGAGGAGAGCTATTGTCCTATAATCACAGAGAATATTATGTTGATTGGCAAGAGCTGGGCTTTGTTAGAGGGCAAAATTCCCCACTGCTAGTCTACAACAGAACAGTTCAGTGCCAAGCACAGCTTTAACAACACCGTTCTGGGCCATGTTGGGTGTAAACAGCTCACTCGTGATATTGTAAGCAATCAAAGGGAAGTTTTATAGACAGGAGAGCAAGATCAACTACAATATCTGTGCCGGGAAAAAACACTCATCGGGGACACAACAACATCGACAAAAGAAAAAAAAAAAAAACAAGCCGGGCAGTGGTGGCGCACGCCTTTAATCCCAGCACTTGGGAGGCAGAGGCAGGAGGATTTCTGAGTTCAAGGCCAGCCTGGTCTACAGAGTGAGTTCCAGAACAGCAAGGGCTATACAGAGAAACCCTGTCTTGAAAAAAACAAAAACAAAAACAAAAAAAAGAAAAGAAAAAGAAAAAACAAACAAAAACAAAACCCCTAAGTACTTGAGCCTTAGAAAGACTTCTTTGTGGCACATCTCTAGTCTGTGCCTGTCCAAAGACCTTCATTAGACACACAACAAAAAGACTATGCTTTAGACATTACCCATATTTAGTGAGAAATGTGTTGAATGGTTACCATAATTTTTTTTTAAAAAAAATCAGTGTTAAATGAGGGCTTTCAAGTGCTCACCTCTAACTTCTAAAGAAGTCCCCATCCCTGGAGGATTCAGGAGAAAGGGAGGCATCCTGCCTCTCAACAGAGCCAGGAAGACCTAGGTTTACAACCAGGCTCTTCCATTGCTAGCTGTATGTCCTTGACCAAGCAAGCTGCTTCCACTCTCTACCTCAGGGCTGACATCTGTGAAGTAACACACACGTGGCCTACAAGTTCCTTTGCTACATTAAGTAAACTTGTTATGCAGGCCCAGAAGCCTACCAAGTACTCAGTGGGTATTAGAAATAAAATTTTAACTTCCATGGCAGCCCTACTATGTGTTGAATTGTCTCCCACAATCTGTTAAAGACCTAGTCCCCAGTACCTGTCAAATGTGACCTTTGGAAATGGTCTTTGCAGAAGATGCCTTCATGTTGCGGTCACAGTCGTGTATCCTGCCCAGTAGAGGAGAGGGAGGTGTAGCAGGAGGATCTCAGAGGAGCAGAAACAACTAGGGGGACTTGTCTGAGCACTAAGAACCCCAGAGGTTGCCAGCAGTCAGGAAAAGTGGGAGGAGGGAAGGAAAGTTAATCCGCACCCCCAACACTCCCAACCCCACCCCTATCCTCCTGAAAGGCTTTCTTCTGTGACCTTCTGGCCTCTATAACTACACACAAATGACAATGACAGAGTGTGGCTGCTAGTACCCACGTGGTGTTACTTTGTTCTATCATCAGCCCTACTGGCTAGCAAGGCCTTTAGAAGAGAAAAAGTGCCCCATCTCCAAACAAGGAATGGAGACCCAGAGAGGCATGGGGTGAAGTTTGCATCTCTGCATTCTGCCAAAGATGGGGGAGGTGGATACTAACTAATCCAGCCCTTGCTGAGCCCCAAGAAAACTCATGCTTCCTTCACAGTGTGATCTCTTTGGATCAGAGATTGGGATTTTAGAAGGTGACATGAGGAGTAGGCCCCACTCATTACAGTCGGGTCCCAGTTGAGACCCATTTCAGAGTGGTCTGATTATGAACAGCTCATTAAGTACGGAACGGTAAGCATTTGAGAGTGACTTTTTTTTAAAAAAGAATCAACTTTTATTTATAGTGACGTTCCAGTCATTAATTTCAAAGGAAGAAAGCCCAAAGCAGAAGCAGGTTCATTAAAAATTTGACATTAGTAATTTAATTAAATTGGGTCTTTGCGTCTTGTTGCGGAAAATGAAATGTTAGTTCTACACCAGTTCTCAGCCAGTTTCCCATCAGTTCCCTCCCCTCACCTTAGCTTGCTTGCTTCTCTAAATGTTTACCTGGCTCCCCCTACTCCCAGTACTCACTCATACACACAACATATCGCTTGTGCTGTAAGCCAGCAGCAGGACATTGTGAGAAAGATTGGGTGAATTAGGAGTAGGGGATGACAGGAAATACACCTGAACCAAAAGTGGGGCATCTTGGAAAAAGATGGAAGAATAGGCAGTAAGGAACTACGGGAAATGCTCAGTAAACCAGCAATGTGGGGGGTGGTCATAGGAAATACAGCTGAGCCAGTAGCAGGGAATTTTGGGAAACGTTCAGGGAATTACCTGTAGAGGATCATGGGAAATGTAACCAAACCCACTTTGAGGGTCAAAGGAAACAACAACAACAAAAGGGTCAACAGTGGGGAATCATGAGAAAACTGAGTCAGCAGAGAGGACTGTGGGAAACATCCAGTGAGCCAGCAAGAGCTGATCATGGGAAATGAGTGAGCTATAGCAGAGGCTCATGGGAAATGGTAGCCAGGGAGGGCCAACTGACAGAGTAGCAGAAGCAGATTCTTGTACCTGGGTCATCTCACCTATCAGGCAGGGGTGGAATATAAAGTAGGAAGAACTCTTGGGTCCTTAAAATTATTTCAAAGCAAGACTCTGAGGATGGAGACCTACCTAGATAGGTACTCCAAATGCTGAGTACAGTAGGCCCACAATAAATGTTTGTTGCAAAAAAAAAAAAAATGAATTGATGCATGAATAGATGGCTTAAATAACTAATTAGCCTACAATTATGCCCTGTTAAGTACCAGGCAACCTGTGAGTCTCCAGGGTACACATGTGAACCAATCCCACCCACTGTCCTCTTGATCCAGGAGGATGAAAGTGTGGTATGTGTAGCCTGTATCAGTATCACACACACCCCATCCCCAACCCCAACAATCTCTGGATGTGTGAGGAAAGTGAGGCTCTAAAGTCTCACGTGACTCTGAGTCATTCAGGAGACTGTCAGAGCACCTGGCCTCAGACCCAGACCAGACTGGCTCCAAAGCCTGCCACTTCCCTCTGCATGGAGCTGCTGTGCCCTTGCAGAAAGAGAGGAAAGAAGGGTTAGGAGGAGATGTAGGTAGAGAAAGCTGTCTTATAGATGGCGGAAAACCTTGGGTCTGGTGGAGAGGGTCTAGAAGGCAGGCACCAACAGCGATGGGGGCAGGAAGAGGATGATGTCAAGGCTTTAGGAAGGCCAGGGCATGCAGCCTGCTCTCCATTTTCCTCCTACTTCAAGCCCCCTGAGCCATCCGTATGTTATCTTTCTAGAACTTTATCGTATTTGTCCCATCTCTCTGAAGCATCTTGCTCATCTCAGAGTTCTGCATAGGTGTAACCTTTTTAGGAAGTCACCCCTGAGCCCCTTCCCTACCTGGTCCATTCCCAATATCCCAGGTGTAGGCCATCTTTAATGGCGCCCATACCTCCCTGAAGGCTGAAGGTTTGATTCCCTTGCTTTGTGCTTATGTGTGTGCTAGGCTTTGTCGTAAGCCCCTTGAGAACCCGAGCTTGTTTAAATAGTCAACCAGGAAGGTGCTGTTGTGATCTCCGTTTACCAGTGAGTGACAGAGCAACGAAGAGACTTTGTCTCAGCTCCAGAGAGGTTCTGGAGTCTGTGCTCTTCCCCGTTACTCTGCTACGGGCTTCTCAGGGATGGCTTCATAAACTCTGGAGACTCACAGAGAACCGAACAGTGATCCTGCCCGGCTGACATTTCTTGTCAGGGCTCTGTGGTGCTCTCCTGCAGTGGTGGGAAGGGTAGCCTTTGGAGGTCAGGCATTTTCCAACCATGAGAGAGGAAGCTGGGACAGGAGGGAACAGGAGACACGTGGGCACACAAGTGCTGCATCCTCCCTCCAAGGCAAGGTCACGATGCTCTTGCACTCTCACCGAGGCCATTTGCTCCAGATAATGACAGTACACACGCAAGGGCTTTGATTGCTCGGGCTCCAGTTGCATACTGCACAGCCTGTTCTCAGCTCCCCGTCCCCACTTTACACAGGCTGGCCTGATGAGAACCCGAGAATTTAAGTTCGCCTCCCTTCTTCTCCGCTTAACACTTCCCCTTTAACTCTCTGCACCTGCTCTACAACAGTCGCCTCTGCTGTTAGATAGGGTGGCAGTCACAAAAGAAAGGACAGTGGGTTGATAGAGCCATGAGCAAGTGCCGCCGAATGTACTCTTTGACTCTAGTGTGAGTTTTTGAATCAAGGCAGCCATGCCCAAGATATCAGTGTACCCCACAGAGTAGGGGGAGTCCCCTTCTCTAGTAATGAGGATGGATGGAACTTACACCCAGTGCTGCATATGAACAAGCAGACCACCTGGATATTTGATGAAAATCCTCAACCTCTGACCTCTGAGACATAACCCATTCTCTGGAGATCGGCTGCTGAGAAAGGAGAGCCGGTCAGTAGCGGCCAGCTACATTTAGAGAAGAAATGAAGTCTAGGCAGATGGCCTGGCCCAAGGGGAGCTGCCAAGCCCTAGGATGTGTAGGCTCAAGCTCAGCTCACCAGCTACATCCCTTTCTCTTCACAGTTCTCCCGAGTCACACTTGTGGGAATCCAGGGAGGCTGCCCAATGGTATCCAGCAAGGCTCCACCTTCAACCTGGGTGACAAGGTCCGCTACAGCTGCAATCCTGGCTTCTTCCTGGAGGGCCATGCAGTGCTCACCTGCCATGCCAGCTCCGAGAACAGCGCCACGTGGGACTTCCCTTTGCCTTCCTGCAGAGGTAGGTGACTAAGAGGGCCTGCTAGGACCTAGTGGCAGCTGGGGAGGAGGCCCAAACTCCTAGTGGGGTCCCTAGTTGCAGTGAGACTTGGATTCTCTTTCAGGGGAATCTCAAATCTAGGAACAATGAAGGTCCTTGGGTCCCCAGGTGCCTCCCCCAGGGCCCCCAGACCCACCTGACTTCCTAGTCCTTAGATCTACACTCCTCGGGTTGCTTTCATATTAAGAAATCCAGTCCAACTTTGTGCCCTGCTCACGGGCCCCATCCCTGAAGAGCCTGCTCCCGTCTCGTTAGAACCATCACTGTTAGACATCCATCCGTGGAGTGCTCTCCTAGAAGATTCCTAAGAGCCCTGTGCTGGTATTCTTCCTTTTTCACCTACAAATTCAACCTTTCTCCCAGTTACAAGCAAGCCAAGACATTGGTCACCCTACTGTTCTTTATTGTCCCTCCCCACTCATCATAACCAAATAAATGTCAATCATTCCTATTTGATAATAAATGTACATGATCCTCTTTGTAAAAGCTTAGGAAATACGGGAAAAGAAAATAGGTGTGTGTGTGTGGGGAAACCAAACAAATTATATACATTTTAACCATGTTGCGTGTGCAATTTCTGGTGGTTTGAAATATGCTTGGCCCAGGGAGTAGCACTATTAGGAGGTGTGGCCTTATTGAAGTATGTGTGGCCTTGTTGGAGGAAGTATGTCACTGTGAGGGTGGGAGATGATACCCTCCTCCTAACCACATGGGAGCCAGTTTTCTCCTAGCGGTCTACAGATGAAGATGCAGAACTCTCAGCTCCTCATGTATCATGTCTACCTAGACACTGCCATGTTCCCACCTTGATGATACTGGACTAAACCTCTGAGCCTTTAAGCCGGCCCCAGTTAAATGTTGTCCTTATAAGTGTTGCCTTGGTCATGGTGTCTGTTCACAGCAGTCAAACCTTGACTAAGACAGCATTACATTATTATCGTGTTTATTGCCGTAACAAAATACCTGACAAAAGCAACTTACATAAGCAAGGCTTATTTTGACTACCAGTCCAAGGGGATATAATGTATCATGGTTAGGAAGCCATGCTGCCAGGAGCATGTGTGGCTCATTGTGCCTGAAGTCTAAATACAGAAAGAGAAAGAGAAAAATGCTGGTCTCTTACCTTTTTAATCAGTCCAGGACCCTAGGCAGGGGGATCCTGCAGCTCACACTCATGATGAGTTCCCTTGCTTGATTAAACTTCTCTGGAATGCCCTGAGGGATATGTCCAGAGGTGTGTCTCCTAGGGGACTCTGAAGCACATCAAGTTGTCAATCAAAATCCACTGTCACGCCTTCTCATTATCATCTTCTTTTTTGCATGCTAGATCTGCTTCTAGATTAAAGTATACACCTGGGTTGGCATTATTCTGCCTATAGGAGATTTTTAGTTCCTCTAAAGAATTACTGTCTTAGCTTGCTTCCTGTTGCTATGATAAAAACATCATTACTAAAAGCAACTTGGAGAGGAAAGTTTTGGGGTTTTTTGGATCTTTTTAAAATTTGGCTTACAGTTATAGCCCATCACCAGAGAAAGGCAAGGCAGGAACTCAAGGCAAAAACAAAGCAGGGACCCATAGAGGAATGGTGTTTACTGGCTTTCTCTCCATGGCTTACTCAGGCTGCCTGCTTTCTTATACCACCTAGGACAACCTGCCCAGGGGTGGGGTCACTCACAGCAAGTTGCCTCCCCCCACATCCACACATCAATCATCTATCAAGAAAATGCCTTACAGACTTGCGTACAGTCAATCTCATGGAGGCATTTTCCAGATAACTCTAGTTTGTGTCAAACTGACAAAAGAAGAACCACAGCTACCACGGCCACTATTGGGTACCCCACCCCCATCCCCACCCCCACTCTAGTTCCTGAAAGTGCTGCCAGGCTTGCTACCCATTCTGTGCTCACAGCTTCTTCAATGTTGGCTAGCCCCACCCGCTGTCCCCATGGATATTGCCCCAGTCAGTGGGAATTTTTCCGGCCTTTAGACTGCCTGACTTCCCAATGGCCTTTTGCACTACTGATCAATGTTGTTTTTAAAACAAAAATCCCATTCATTCAATCTTACCAGTGATGACTCAGGAGCCAGACACTGTGGTGAATGCCTGCTACCTCAGAGAGGCAGAGAAAGCATGTAGCAGCTGACCTTCCTACTCCACCAATGTCACGGGAGGAAAGGGCCTTTTCTCCTTCTCCATGCTGTCTTAAATACCTTCCTACTCAACATCCCTCCTTTCTGTCCACTTGTGCTCACTCCCTGTCAGCTGGTTGCTTGCACTGCCCTTAGACCTAGGGTTGACTTTATTTAGCTCCTGGGTTAAAGGTGTGTGTGCTAGGGCTGAGCCACACCACAACAAGATTTTCCCAGTTCACAATCTTGGGTTTCACAATGTGATCAAATGTCCTACAACAAACCAGTCTCTTCCCCCTAAGCCCTCATCTTCAAATCCCATAGAAGCGGAACACACACGTGCTTGTGTGGGAGAGCCCTTGGCAGCTGAGACATGTCTTCAGGTAGTTCTTCTGCCTCAAGTTTGAATTTCATCTTGGATGAATCTTTCTTCTCGAAAGACTAGCCCCAGGGCCAAGCCGCTCTTGCCTGCCTCCATCTGCACAGTTTATTCTCAGCAGCATGGATGAAAATTACCTGGCATGCATACCTCTTCCCTTCTCCTCCCTCATGTGACAAGGCATCATCAATTGATCCCAGCACCTTCACCTGCTGGATGGAGTCCATCTTCATAAGACAAACCACCCATCAAGCCTAATTGGCGCTGCCTCATGCTTCTTTATTCCTCCAAGAGAATTGGTCTCACCCATGCTGGCTTTTCATTACGGAGCCCATGGGGACTAGAGCTGTTCCCCCCACCTCCACCTTTTCATGTCCCATATCTTGCTCAGGATCTGCCTCCTTAGAGGCTAGCATCAGGATTCCACATGCACCTGTCCTTTTGTGTACTACCCCTATCCATACCCTGTCCTGGGGATGTCACCTTTCACATACCCATCTTCTGAAGGACAAGTCAGAATAGTGACATGATACCAGAGCCAGAAATGGAGAAATAGATGAAATCCATATGTTGTAATCCAGGAAGCACAATCTTTTCTTATGCACTACAGACATTACCTGCTTTGGTCCGAGACAGAAATTAATACAAATATAATCAAAGTCTCATCCACATAGCCCATATTCATCCTCTGCCCATACCTTCCAAAACTTTTCTTCAACTTCCTCTTGCCTAACTCCCAGCCCTGGTTCTATTCTGGCAACTACGTTAGGAACTTGGAACATTTTCTGGACCCTCTTACCTCCATAAAACCAAACCCTCTGAAACTCAATGAGCAGAATCCCAGAGGCCTTGCAGGACCATTATTCACCAGAGGATATGTCAGTGCCAGACTTGCATCTCTGCACAGCAAAGTTACCACAGTCATGTCACTGCTCCTGAGCCTTCAGGCCTGGCCTTCCCAGTGCTCCCCTATGCTCCCCCTTGGTCACTCCAGCTGCCCCTAAAAGGCACAAGATGTCAGCCATCTTTTCTCTCTCCAGCCTCTTCCACCTTGAGGCTCCCTGTACTTGGTCTTCCTTCAAGCCTTCTGCTCACTTAGTAAGCACGTAGAAGCCTGGCTCCCTCGTGGTTCTGCATTTCCTAATACTCAGCTCTCCCCTAACGGTAGAGAGTGATCTCTTCCTAACCAAAGCGAACTCCCTCCTCCAAAGAAACTGGGGCTAGCTGTTACAATGTCTTTCACAAACCCCAGTAAGCAGAGACAAATGATGTGGTCCCCACCATCCAGTGCCCCGTGTGCCCTGACATTGGGGAGCCGTGGTTGCCTGCTGACTGCAGCCACACCACATCTGTGGCCCACGAGTGGGGCATGTGTAAAACTCTCTGCT
>JADRCC010562556.1:0-12334 GCA_019843855.1 Hylomyscus alleni
CATTCTTTAGATGTAGAGCATGTGTAAATCAGGCTACAACAGAGATGAAAAGTTCCACTTCTTCAGTTTGCTTTTGTGGTGCCAGAAAGTGCTATACAAGCTTATGGAAGAGAATCATCAATAGTCTTACTTAGCTGTGGACTCTGAGTGTGTTTTAAAAACCTATTAAGTAACACATACTTGCTGCTGAATTAATATTGTAGCTGTTACCAGTTAGTTTTAAGTCCTGCTCCACAGAGGCAATTCACATCTGACACTAAAGCTGATCAGAAGCCTGTGGTTTGGGTGTTCTGTGATCTGAGGAAGGAAGCCATTGCTCCTATTTTGTCAAATGGACATGATGTGCCTGTCTAGTTGCCCTCTAAATATTTATATTTCTACCCATAGAGAATTAATGTAAAAAGAAGTTTCTTTTAACAACCACTAGTAGTTTCTGAAGTCAACCGCAACTAGGCAAAGAACCAAAAATTATTGGCTATGAAATGTTCAGTCTGAAATAGTGTGCGTGTGTGTGTGTGTGTGTGTGTGTGTGTGTGTGTGTGTGTGTGTGTGTGTATGGGGGGAGGGAGAGAGGGGGAGAGAGAGAGATACCCCCAAGGTTGTAGGAACACTGAATATTAGATAAGAAAGAATGTGAGAGCTGGGAGATGAGATGAAGTATGGTGGAATTTCATTCTCAAAGTATGACTAGCCAATGCTTTCTTGAACTCCTACCAAATAAGACTGCTTGCACAAGACTTGTAGAGTATAGGAACCATCAACATTCATTCATGATAAGGGATCTTGAAGATGTAGCCATTGGTAAATTTGCAGGCTTTGATCCTGTAAATTACCACTCATCTGTGTTTCTATAAATAATATTTTTAATTGAATGTCTTTATTTATTCCCCTTACAACCCATTATCAGCCCTTGTTCTCCTCCCAGTCCCCCTGACACAAGTCCTCCCCCCATTTTCCCTATTGAAATGAGGAGAAGCTCCCCTCTGGGTGTCAAGCACCCCTCCCCCATACATCAAGTTGCTTTGGGACTAGGTATATCCTCTCCCACTGAGGCCAAACAAAGTGGTCTATTTAGGGGACACAGGATTCCTGGGCATACAGGCAGCCAGGCAACTGGCTCAGAGAAAGCCCTTGTTCCAGTTGTTTGGGGGACCCACATGAATACTTACAGAATTCACCAAGGACAAAACAAATAAGATCAAGGTAGAGGGGAATTGTCAACCAGAGTGGGAGGGAGACCTAATAGAGTAATGGGAGTGCATATGCTCAAATTTCACTGAGTGTGTGTGTGTGTGTGTGTGTGTGTGTGTGTGTGTGTGTGAAATGATATATTGAAATCAATCATTATATATAATCCATTTGTGCTAATTAGAAATTTTTCAAGAAGAAACAGACTGATAATAGGGTATGACAAAAGGGTAAAAAAGAAACTGGCTGACTAGACATGCATCACATTCACTCAGTTGTTAGAGGACCTCATCCACTTATTCTCTACATAGTGGGAAGCTGGTCCACTTTGTATACACAAAGCAAAGCTCATTTATATGGTTTCTAGATAAAATAGAGATCATGCACTGGGTCTCTACATAAAAGAGAGATCCTCCACTTAAACTTTAGCGAAAATACCTCACTTACTGTGTCTCTTGACAACATTTTACCACTTATATCTAAACAAGGGGAACCCAAACAACTCAGTCTCTAGATGGATATTCATCCACTCAGTCTTTATTGACAGGGAAGAGCTTATGTACACAGCCTTTAGACAAATGAGTGTCCATAATTTACTGTTTTGTTTTCTTTTGTTTTTTTAAACAAGAATGGGAACCCAGTTGAGTTAGTCTTTGGATAAAAGGTACCAATTACATCTACCAGACCTATCCCAAGAAAGACAGAATCTTTAGTAGCAACAGTAGTAGAAATTTTATGATAATGTTACAATTTTCTAAGTCAAGTTGCTCTCATGATCAAGTCAATATTTCCCTATCTGAAGGTAGTCTGAGGAACCTGCAATGGTACTCTTAGGAAACACTGAGGATGTGAACTGGCACAGTGAAAATGGGGCTAGAGATGATCAAAGGGGGAGAGAGAGGGCTTAATGATAGGATTGATTAGTATGTAGTGGTAATTTCTATGTAAAAGGACATAAAGCTAGAAAAAAATGATTTTATTAAATAACTCTTTCAAGAACCAAGCAGATTGTATCTTTAATGCAGGAAGAATGGATGTGCAGGAGGAAGAGGTAATGAGAAGTGTTTCCAAATTATGATCTTGACATTTCTAAGAGAGATAGAGGGAAATGTGACTTAGAATTTGAAAATGTCTTGTTCATTTTAGTTTCCACCTCATTTAAAAAAAAATTTAAACCCATAACAATTCCTTCCCTATAACTGAGCTAAAGAAACAGAAAAGTAATATTGCTAAGTATATTTTAAATGGAACGAGAAAAATCCTCAGGGATTAATCAAAACTCAAAGCCTATTTCTAGCTTGAGAATATAATTTTAATTTATAATACTAATTTGGCCTATAAAACACAAGTTGTAACACTTGACTAGACCTTTTGGAAAGTTTTTCATCCAGAGAAAAATGAGACCTGAAATTCTCTGGGGAAGTCTTGCATCTCAGAGTCTATGAGACTCCAGAATTGTGTCTCCACCAGTAATCTCTAAAACCCAGTAAGTATCATGTAAGACCCACAAGGGAACATCAGCTCATAAAAAACAGAAAATAGCACTGTCTCTGCATTTAAACTCAAAGAATAATTGATAATAGATCAGGAAATATATAAATATGGAAAAGTAGAACAATATAAGAAAGAAATAATTTTGACATAAAACTATAATGAAAATATTGTCATTGAAACACCTTCCATAGATATCTCAGAATAAATTATATTGCAGATTGTGAAATACATATTTTGTTTCTGCTTGCCTGCATATGTCAGCACCTGTTCATGAATTTTAAAAAATGTTTTATTATTTTAAAATATATTACTTCTATGAAAATTTCATACAGTTTTAATAACTTTTTACCCAACTACCCCTTAACTATTTTCAGATTCCTCTATTCCTTCCCTCCAAACATCATGGACTCATTTTTTTTTATAATCCACTGACTCCAATTTGCACTGTATATAACCATCTAGTTGTGTGCTATCCACTACACCATGGATGAACATCTAGGAACCAAATTTTTAAATAAAGCTTGTTTGTTTGTTTGTTTGCTTTGCTTGGTTTTTCCCGTAAAGAAGTAGATAACTAACTGCCCATAAGTCCTCAGTTTAAGGTGAGTGCAGATGAATCCCTTCTCACTTTATACAACAATATTGACTGGTTTGATCTTGCGTTGGCCTTGTGCAGCTGCTATGAGGAACTACAGGTGCTATGACTTCACAAGGGAAGTAGTCCTGTCATATACAAGAGACACTGCTTCATTCTTTGTCATATTCCTCAATGGTTCTTGAGCCTTGGCAAAATAGTGAAACAGATATCTCATTTGTGGATAAAAATAATCACTTATTCTCTAAACTTGGACCAATTTTAACTTTCTGCATTAACCATCATTCACAAAGAAATTTTCTATGAGTAAGTCTGAGGGCTTCATTAACCTAAGGTTAGAAAGATATAAATTTAGAGAACAGATCTATTTATAATAATAATAATAGTAACAATAACAATAATAATAATAACAGAATACATTCACTACTGGGATATGAGTACTCCCCAGCCATAGGTTCTTTGCATATGTACAGTACCAGCAATATATTTTCTCCTGTGGAGTAGGGCCTAAATTTGAACAGAAAGAAGTTGGTTACTAAAGGAGCTGAAGGGCTTTGCAACTCCATAAGAAGTACAACAATATCAACCAACCATAGCTCCTAGGGTCTAAACCACCAATGAAGGAGTATACATGGAGGGACCCATGGCTCCAGCCACATATGTAGCAGAGGATGGCCTTGTCGGGCATCAATGGGAGAAGAGGCCCTTGGTCCCGTGAAGGCTCAATGCACCAGTGTAAGGAAATTTGAAGTCTGGGAGGTGGGAGTGGGTGGGTGGGTGGGGCACACCCCCACAGAAGCAGGAGGAGGGGTGATAGGAGATGGGATAGAGAATTTCTGGGGGGAAAATCTGGGAAAGGGATAACATTTGAAATGTAAATAAATAAAATATCCAATTAAAAAGAAAAGAATTACCAAGCTTTCTATAGTTAGATTATACTATTACCTCCAGGGTTTATGGAACTGAAAGGTTGAACCTAAGTCCTTGAGTGTTTTTCTCCTTATTTCACTGTAGTGGTTTAAATATGCTTGGTCCAGGGAAAATGTTACTATTAGGAGGTATGTCCTTGTTGGAGGAAGTATGTCACTGTGTAAGCAGGCTTCAAGGGCTCCTAATGATCAGGCTTCAAAGTTCAGAAGAGTCAGTCTCTCCTGGCTGAAGTAGGATCAAGATGTAGAACTCTCACCTCCTTTTCCTGCACCATATCTGCCTGCTTCCTGCTTTGATGATAATGGACTAATCCTCTGATATTGCAAACTAACCCCAAATAAATTTATCCTATACATATATAAAAAAGTTGGTTACTGTAGTAATTTGAATAGGCTTGGTTCCCATGGACTCAAATGTTTGAATTCCACAGGGAATGACACTATTAGGAGATGTATACTTGCTAGAATAGGTATGACCTTGTTGAAGGAAATCTATCATTGTGGGGGTAGGTTTTAAGGGTTCCTCATGGTCAAGCTTTGGCCAGTGTGGAAAAGACAGTCTTTCCCGATAGCCTTCAGGTCAAGATTCTCAGCTCCTTCTCTAGCATCATATCTGCCTGGATGCTGTCATGCTTCCTGCCCTGAAAAAAATGGACTTAACCTCTGATACTATAAACCAGCTGCAATTAAATGCTGTCCCTTATAAGAAGAGTTGCCTTGGTCTTGGTGTTTCTTCTCACCAAAGGAAACACAAACAAAGACAGAAGTTGGTACCTGGGATATTGTTGTGATAAGGAGGCATGACCATGCTTTTGTTTGGAGAAATGTGGATTTAGGTACTTTGGAAAGCAGAAGAATTTTTTAAATTTTTACTTAATGGGTCATGAAAGTAGGAATATGGCAGACAGTGGTGCTGAGTGTGGAAGGCTGGCTCTAGAGATTTCAGAGAAGAATTTTAGTATGTGTCCTAGAGACTGTTCTTGTAATATTTTGTGAAGACTGTAGCTGCATTTTGCCCTTATCTGAAGAGTCTGCTTGAGGATAAGGTGAAGAAGTTCAGATTAAGGGTATTGACAAAGAGGTCTCAAAACCTCTGGTTAATTCAAGCTAAGAAATGAGTGGTGAATAAGAAGAGACCAGCATCTTTGAGGTGAAATCTTCTTGGAAGTGTTTCCTGAGAATGCAAATAAGCTGTCTTCCAGAGATAAGCAAAGGTTGTACTTCTTGACAGTAGCTAGACTTCATAAGGTGGTTCTGGTTTGAAGGCATGAAGGGGTCATGGAGAGCAGCTGAGGCTTGGAACTGTGATGTCAGGGAAAGCCATTAATAAAAGTTTCAGTTGATGGTCCAGGACTGAAGGGGTCATACAAAGAAGTTAAGAATTTTTCTAGTTCTATCTGCTTGCCTAAGAATTTCATGGAGTCATTGTTTTTAATAGTTGAGTAGTACTCCATTATGTAAATGTACCACATTTTCTGTATTCATTCTTCTGTTGAGGGACATTTGGGTGTTTCCAGCTTCTAGCAATTATAAATAAGGCTGCTATGAATATAATGGAGCATTTGTCCTTGTTATATGTTGGAGCATCTTTTGGGTATATGCCCAGGAATGGTATAGCTGAGTCCTCAGGTAGTACTATGTCTAATTTTCTGAGGAACAACCAGACTGATTTCCAGAGTGATTATACCAGCTTGCAAACCCAGCAGCAATAGAAGAGCTTTCCTCTTTCTCTACATCCTTGCCTGCATCTGCTGTCGCCTGAATTTTTGATCTTAGCCATTCTGATTGGTATGAGAAAATGTCATCCTAAGTGAGGTAACCCAGTCACAAAAGAACACACATAGTGTGCACTCACTGATAAGTGGATATTAGGAAAAAAGCTTGGAATACCCACAATACAAATGTGGATACTTCAGTCATACTTAAAAGGAGGAAAAAAATCACAAGAGGTAGAGGGAGGGAGGGACTTGGGAGGAAGGAAGGAGGGAGAGAGGGAAAAGGGGGAAGACAAGATCAGATGTAGTAGGGGACAAGGAGATGTACAGAAGATTGGGAAATTGAACAGAGGTGTATAGCAATGGGGGATAGGGAAATGCGGGTAGCCACCAAAAGACACAGATGCCAGGAAAGTAAGAGGCTCTCAGGTCTCAACAGGGATGACATTAGCTAAAATACCCAACAAAGGGGAGAGAGAACCTATAGAGACCATATCCAGAGCACAGCCCTCTAGTTGAGGGATGGGTCCACCCACCCTTTTCAAAAATTTAAAGAGAATTGTTCTTGTCTAAAGGAAATACAGAAAAAGAGTGGAGCAGATACTGCACTACCTGGAATCCATCCCATATGCAGCCACCAACCCAGACACTATTGCTGATGATAAGAAGTGCTTGTGGACAGGAGCCTGATATAACTGTGTCCTGAGAGGCTCTGCCAGAGCCTTACCAATACAGATGTGGATGCTTGCAACCAACCATAGGACTAATCACAGGAGTTAGGGGAAGGACTGAAGGAGCTGAAGGGATTTGCAACCCAATAGGAAGAACAACAATATCAACCAACCAGACACCCCTCCCCCAGAGCTCCCAGGGAGTAGAACACTAACCAAAAAATATAGATGGAGTGTTATCTGAATCGAACCAGACTGTTCCCGAGTCACGGCACCAGAATGAAGGGTTCAGCGGTGGCTCGAATCAAGAAGGAACACGCTAGCCCAAACAGATACACGTGTGAGAGGTGTTTAATAGGAGAGAGAGAAGGGGGGGGTAGCAGCGCGGAAAGAGAGGAGAGAGAGAGAGAGAGGGAGGAACTGTTTTTCGTGTATATATATGGGTTGTGACGTCACACAGGTAAAGGTGGGCGCAGGGAGACCGGTGAATCTTGGGAATATAGTGACCATTGCTTGGCAACAGGAGCCCGCCCATTCACTGCCACAGGCTTTGGTCCTGATGCTAACACCCATGGCTCCAGCTACATATGTAGCAGATGGCCTTGTCTGTCGTCTATGGGAGGGGAGGCCTTTTGTCCTGTGATAGCTTGATGCCCCAGCATAGGGGAATGCTAGGGTGGTAAGGTGGGAATGGATGTGTGGATGGGGAGCCCTCAAACAGAAGCAGGGGGGGAAGGGGATAGGATAGGGTATTTACAGAGGGGAAACTGAAAAGAAGGATAACATTTGAAATGTAAATAAATAAAATAACCAATAAAAAGTTTTAAAAATATAGAATTTAAGGTTTGGCACATTGGAGAGGCTAATGGTGAAGCCTAGTTGAGACAGAAGACCTCAGCATATTAGAGATGCTAGTACCAAGGGATTGTCACTAAGAATAGTAGCAGCAGTGGAGTAGAGTCAACCAGAGTCAGTAGTGTTACAAAGGGAAGAGCTGGAGAAGTGACCCCAAGCCCTTTTGAGAAGCCTAGACAATCATGTGTGGATCTCAGACATTGAAACAAAATGCTGTAAAGTTGAAGTTGTATTGGAGACCCAAAGATGTTAGAGATTCGATACCCATGTGATACCTGCCAAGGAAAGCTACTAACAGGGAGTGGAAACAGCCTAAAAGAAAGAAGTTAGCTGCAGTCAGCAAATTTTAAAGGAGTCGTATATCAGACAGAGATTTAGAGATTGAAGTTTGCTCAGCTGGGTTTTGTTCTTGCTTAATCCAGTATTTCCTCTCTATTACATTTTGGAATCGTAATGTTAATCCTATGACACTGGAGTATGTGATTTGTTTTTTTCTTTTTATAGGGGTTTGCAGTTAGGATATTGGGGCCTAGGAATGAATGCACAAACCACTCAGATCTTAGTCGAACAGGGACAGTTTATTAAAGGCATACCCCATGACTGATCAATCCGGGACACAAGTCAGACTTGGGAGCTGACTGTGACCTTGAGACAAGAACATGTAGGGCTGGTTAAGCCTGAGATTAACAAACATCTGTGCCAAGTTATTCCACCAATCAGGATTTAGGTTAAAGGGACTTTCTTAGGAACATATCTTGGTTGTGCATTTATACTGTTCCCATTGATTGGGCTATTTCAACCGTGGCAGGGGTCTTGTCTTGTCTAACACTTATGTCTTAACTTGCCAATCAGGATGTCAGTTACCCATATACATGTCTCTTTCTGCCAAACAGGATGTCAGTTCATAGAAACATAAACTTTATTCAACTCTTACTCAAAATGAACGTCTTATTTCAAGTAGTTTCTAATATTGGTGCAGATGACTCTCTTATGTTGGCCACTATCCTAGGAGATGTTTATAAAAGCAAATACCATGAATGCTTATACACAGATGTATTAAATGCTGCTGGATGGTTGGTTCTGGTCCAGGCTTAAAACGAATAACTATACAAAGCAGTTTACTGACTTATGTCATAGTTGATTTTCAATGGCACAGAATATAATAGAATATATAACCAGCTTGGGCATGAGAAAGTTTACTACTAGCAGCAGATAAAACATATGAGAAAATTTCCTTATAATATTAGTAATTGTACAAAATGGCAAGTTAGTCATGTAGCAGTTATCTAGGCCACAACATTCCATCTGGCCTTAACATGTTACTTAGTCTTTATTCTGTATAGGATTTAATACTTGACCTAGGCCTTAAAAAAGTGATTGGATGAATCTCAGAAGGAACTTTGAACTTTTGACTTTTAACATTTTTGAAACTGCTATAAACTATGGAGACTTTTCAGGTTGGACTAAATGTGTTTTTCATTATGCTATGGCTAGGTATGACCCCAGAGACTATTGGGTTTAAAGAAGCCTATGGGGCCCAGGGAGTAAAATGTAGTGGTTTGAATAGGTTTGGCTCCCATTAAATCGTGTGTTTGAACACTTGGCCCACAGGGAGTGGCACTGTTAGAGGTGTGTCCTTGTTAGAATAGGTGTGGCATTGTATGAGGAAATGTTTCATTGTGGGGTGGGGTTTCAGAGCTTCTAGTGTTCAAGCCCTGCCCAGTGTGGAATAGATATTCTCTCTCGTTTCTCCAGCACCATGTCTGCTTAGATGCTGCCATGCTTTCTTCCATTATGATAATGGACTGGACATCTGAAATTATAAGCCAGCCATAATTAAATGTTGTCCCTTATAAGAAATGCCTTGGTCATGGTATCTCTTCACAGCAATGGAAATCCAAACTAAGGTAGTTACCCTATAACATTTTGTGTCACTAGTTTATCCATGGGTATATCTTGTACAACTGGTTATTAAGTCTGCAATGTTCACACCTGGATAAAAAATTGTTAGTAGGTGTTGACCACCACTTAGAATAGTACTTCCTGTGTTATAAAAGCTGGTCACTAGGAAGGAAGCTACTTATCAGTGCCAACATGATTTTCCTATAAACTGTGGCCAATATGTGTGGTGTCTTTTGAAATAGGGCCTTAACATCAGGTTGTCATGGGCAACCAAGAGCAATGACAATATTCTATGTTATTTTATGGTCTCTGAGACACCTCTGACCAACAATACAAGAGAAGGCATCACCCCATATCTGCCACTACACTATAGGAAGTTTCCAATCTGAGTGTGTGTGTGTGTGTGTGTGTGTGTGTGTGTGTGTGTGTGTGTGTGAATGTGAAGGGGTGTGTTCAAACACCTAAACACCTTTATTTTTAGTGGTGCTCCTTCCTGCCTTAACTTTCTATGCCTCTTTCCATTTGAATTACTCTCCTTCTTGCTTTTCCTGTCTCCTTAGCACCTATATCCTATGACACATCTTCCCTTAAGAGTTTTCTTTCTGCTTTTGACAAATAGTTTCTTTCTGTTTTCCTTTAATTTTAAGATTTATTTATGAGTGAGGACATATGACCTTTGTTTTCCTGTGTCTGGGTTTCTATACCAAGTGTAATATTTTTTCATCCCTGTGCATTAACTTGCCAATTTCATAATTTCATTTTTCTTCTACTTTAATGAAATCACTATATATTGTGATAGTTAGTTTTTTCTCAATTTGACACAAGCTAGAATAATTTTAGAAAAGGGATTCTAGCTGGAAAAAAATGTCCCCATTAAATTGTTCTGTAGGCAAGCCTGTGGTGAGGTTTCTTGGTTGATGATAGATTTAGCTCATTGTGAGCAGTGCCACCCCTGGGCTAGTAGTACTGCATATAAGGAAGCAGGCTGAGCAAACCTTTAATAGTATGCCTATATGCAACATTCCTTTGTCTCTCCATCAGCTCTTACCTCCACATTCCTGCTCTGTTTGTATTCCTGCTCATATATCTCACAGTGATGGATTATGCTAAAATATATGTAAGCTGAGATGAACTTTTTACTCACTGAGTTTTCTTTTGGTTGTACTATTATATTGCAGCATTTGAAAGCCTAGCAAAGACACATATATGAACCACATTTTCATTATCTATTCATCAGTTGATGGAAATCTAGACAATTCCCGTGTCCTATGTATTTTAAATGGAGCAGTAATGAATTTGTAAGAGTGGACATCTCTAGTAGGATAATTTGGCCTATCCAGGGCCTTCTGTGCTTTCACATGAACTTTAAGAGGCTTTGTTGGTTTTTGTTGTTGGCATTCCTTCTAGGCTTTGCCCCTCAGTTACCTGGCAACAGCCCAGAATGCATGGCTCACTATAAAAAGGGGCCCTCGCTCTCTCCACACTCACTTGCTTTTGTTATTCTTACTTCCTTTCTCTAGTCCCTATCTTTCCCTTCTCTCCCAATTACCCCACCCTCTCTCTCTCTACATGTTCATGGCCTGCCTCTATTCCTTCTTCCCTTCTCTGAGTTTCTCTGTCTCTACTTCCCCCTCACTCTTCTCCCTATGCCCTAATTAAACTCTATGTTAATTACCTCCTCTGTGTCTGGTAACTTAGGAGGAAGGGATACCTCAGCATGGACCCACAGAAGCACCCCCTTTTCCCCACACTATACTGGGCCTCCACCAAACATAACCTTAGTTTCTTTTTCTTTTTTATAAAACCCAAAAGTTGCTGCTATTTTTATTTTATTTTGTTTTATATTTCCATGAAGAACATCACTGGAATTTTGATGAAGACTACCTTGAATCTGTAGATTTCTTTTGGTTCAATAGTTAGTCTACTTCTAATCATGTACATGTAGTGGTTATCTTCTGATGTCTTCTTTAATTATTTATTTCTTAATTGGTTTCAAGTTTTCAATGGACAATTGCACATTCTTGAGGTGCCCCAGGGAACTGACCTGATTGGGACATTGAAAAAAAAAAAAAAAAAAAAAAAGAGGACAAATACATGGACACAATAAAACTTGGATCAGATTATCTTCAACTCCAGTCTTTCCAGTGTTTTTGTCATGAAAGTAATTCGGTTCTGTCAAAAGGCTTTTCTGCATCAATTTAAATTTTCTTATTAGGTCCACTTGTGTGGTGAATTACATTTACTTATTTAGGTATGCTGAAACATTCTGTATGTCTGGATCAAGGCATCTCTTGACCATGGTGAAGGATCTTTTGGATGTGATTTTGATTGACTACAATTTGCAAATAATCGATTGAGAAATTTCTTATGTCAGAGTGATTGGCATAATTATATTTTTGTTGAATTTTTATGTGGTTTGGGTATGCTCGTAATGTTGAATTCATGTAAAGGATTTGGCAGAGCTCCTATATTTTATATTTTACATAATAATTTGAGTAATATTGATATTAGTTTTCTTTAAATATATGGTAGAATTCTGCATGTCATCCATCAGTCTCCAAGATTTTTATTGAGAACAATTTAATTGCTGCTTTTATCCTATTAGTTGTTATAGATCTCTGTAATTTATTTATTTCATCTTGGTTAAATTTGATCAAATTTATTTGTTTTTTTAAAATTTTCTAACTTAGTTGAACATAAAAATTTAAAATATGTTCTCATGATCTCTGAATTTCATGTATTTGTTTTAATGTCTCCATTTTCATTTCAAATTGTATTAATTTGCATTTCCTTTTATTTTGTTAAATTGGGTCTCTTTCATTTTGTTAATTTGATTAAAGTTTGAATGTTTATTTTCAAAGAACAAATTCTGTTTAATTGATATCTTTTTCATTTCTATTTCATGCATTTCACTCCTAATCTATTTGTTTCTATCCACAGCTTCTTTGAGGATTAATTTGTTCTTGTTTTTCTAATGTCAGTAGT